>OLKM01007125.1:0-12563 GCA_900291075.1 Melanogrammus aeglefinus | reverse complement strand
GGGACCCCAATCTAAAAACAGCCATCCTCCAGGCCCTGGAGAGGCAAAACGCTGTGCCTCCCCCTACCCCGCTCTCCGGGAATGAGCACTTTGTAATGGGCCTAGTTCCTTCCCTGGAGAGGAATGCCACCTGAAGTACTGGAGTACGTCAAATTCCAAATTCGAAAGGTCATATTTGACACCTCTAATTTCACACTTATTAATTTGGAACCTATTTGAGCTTATTTAATAATATTTTTTTCTAAATGTTCTCAAACTCTCTCTTATATATTGATTTAGATCTAGCATGCATGGACACAAATAACATTTTATAACACTACTTAATGAAATTAATAACAATTTTAATAATAATTGAGGAATCCCTTGTTGTGTTGGGTGGCTCTTAAAGAGCCGTTTTGGTTGTTGCTGCACTGCCACTATACGATGGTGTCTGCCACGAGCGGCCTTCTGCAGAGAAGTGGAGGTGAAGGTCTCGCGGATCGGATGGCCTCTCTCCCAGCGTTGTTGGCAGCCACTCTCCCCAGCCTTGGCAGAGGCAACACCACACCAACAGTTGGTGCTGTTCTGCGGAGGGAGGTTGTGGAGCACACAGGTGGCCTTTAAGATCTTCTCCCAGCTCAGGACGGACCTTCGATGACCCCTCCGGTAGATCCGCACTGGGGGAGAGGGATGCGAAGGCGTTCCTCAACCACCAACAGAGCCGGGACAGTCGGTAGTTAAAGACGCGCCCGCTTCGGGGGAGGTGCGTCCGGTGAATGGCCTCATAGGTTGGTCCGTAGCGGAAAGGCCTCGTCCGCTACAAACACATGAGGCAAGGGGTCCTCTCTGCGCAGCCGCTGACAGTAGTCTGTCAGCAGGGAGCTTGGATCGCCAGCTCGGAGGGCTGACCAAACACCGAGTGGCCAGAATTCCTCCCATCACTTTCTCCCATAGCCCCCCACATCGATGATGCGGGAAGCACTTGTCTGCGTCGGACAACTGCCAAGAGAACAATGGAAATGTTCCCTTGTGTTGAAGAACTGCGACCGGAGTTCGCAGGGGCCTTCGAACCAACTGGTTGCCCATTCGATGGCACCGCAACAGAGAGGGAAGTTCCACTGCTCCTCGAACTGCTCGCGCATCACCCTCCAGTCCTCGGTAGTGGGCACAGCCTGAACTCCTCACCAGGCAGTCCCATATAGCCGTTCACCTCCATCGGACACGATGGAGCCACGGTGGAGGCCGAAACCCGAAGCTGGGGCTATCGTCCGGGAACGATCTCCACGTGCCAGGAATCTGAACACATGATAATTTTATTGTAGCCTTATGAGAATTTGGTATACCAAATGTAGGCAATTTTTTGCTGATTATCACTGCAATGTATATGTCTTGACTAGCGATTTGCATCAGCTTATTTTATTTTCAAAAGCATGACAAGGAGGTTCAGAATGATATGTTTGGAGCCATGATGATTTATTTTATTTTGTTTATATAAAACTCAGGTGCATGCATGTATATGAAGATTTGGTTTAGGTTGAAACCATAGGATAATATATAAAAACACTGTGAAACACTGGGTGCGGCATTGACAGCATGAAATAGATGTAGCACTATTCGAACCGCGCCCGACAATTTCCCCGTTGTGTATATAGTTTTTGACTAACAGAATGGCTGATTGTTATAGAGTAATTAGGCTATGAAACCGCAACTACCGGAGGCCAGATAGAACAGGCGCTCCGCAGCTGATATGGAGCGGCCTGTAGTTTAGGTGTCCTGACGGGAGATCCCTGCACCAACCCCAGGCTAGCAGGTCATCGAACTGGCCCGACTCAGTCGAAAGTACCGCTGAAACCGGACCGTCGATCCAGGCGAGTTCTTTGGAGCAAGTGGTGAAACTCACCCAGATGTGGCCGTCTCCGGAGGATGTCGTGCACCCAAAGACGACGGCGTTTGCGTTTGCGACGGTCCTCGGACTCCTCGGACTCCCACAGCAAATAAAGCGCAGCGATGTTGGCGATGCCAGCCATGTTCAGCAAAGAAAAAATGGCGGGGGGGGAGTTTTTGGGCGGTCCATCTACGCGTGTTGACGCGCGTATCTGACCATTTTGACAACAAATGAGTCAAGCCAAGCTGCGATTTTAGCTGCGGTGTACATGGTACGCGAGGTACGCGCTTGGTGTGTTCGCGGCTTAAGGGGCTATTTTCAGCAGTATGTTGTCCTTAGGGTTAGGGGTTAGGGGTTAGGGGTAGGTGTGGGAAAATGAGTACCAGGTGGTACCAAAAGCACGGGCGTAGGTCTGAAGGGCAGCATGGTCACCCCCACCTCAAAACCAAGCCAAAGGGCTATAACGCATCCATTGTATTTGAGGCTAGGATGGGGTTGGGGTTAGGCGTGAAGGTTAGGGTCGGAGGCGGGCTTGGGGTTGGGAATAGGGGTTAGGGTAAGGTTGGCCTAGGAGTTAGGTGGGCCGAGGGTTGGTGTGGATTAGGGTTAGGGTGTAGCAGACTCGGCGCCAGAGCAAATCTATACATGGGGCACGAGATTTGTGGGATGGCCCGCTCAATATTATGCAGACAGGTGTAGCCTACAGAAAACTCAATGCAACAGTCCACAGCAGCGCAAACCATCAGCATGGCAACAACAGCATTTGTTAAGATGCATGCACTTCGCAAATAATAGCCTACACATTAACACACACAAACAGCCAAATACAAATCACATTTGCAGTGTGCGCGGCGGCACATTGAATACCCACAGACCCAACAGCAATATGCGCCACCACGCAGTTCGAGCAATAAAGATAAACGTGCAAAAACATTTCGCAATTTGATCATGTCTACGGCCAAAACTTGTCGCATATCCAATTGAAAGCGCGGTCGCGGACCCATTGACTCGGCATGTGAACAGACTTTGTCTCCTTTCACCAGAATTTGTAGGAAATGAGCGACAAAAACTACCAAAACTTACCATAACACAGTTGATTTCGCTTTACATAGCTTCAGGCTTATGTCCAGTGTGGTTTATTTTATTTTTTATCGGTTGTGTAACCGGGTGGTACATCATATGGGATGTACTGTATTTACTTGGGAATGGGTTGCGTTGGCTTACAACGGAAGTGTGGCGTCTGGTCGCAGGGTGCAGTTATTGAGTCCGGCTATATAATGCTGCGGCCGGTGCGTCCTGGTCTTTTCTTCCGGTTGTTGGCGTTCGGACAGTGTTATTTGCTGAGAAGACGACTCCGTTAGCCCACAATGTTTCCATTGTGGGCTAACGGAGTGGCCTGTGGACACATGCTGGCGGTTGCTGCGGTGTAGAGCATTTGGGTGGCGATAACTGAGTGTTTGTGGTGGATGGCCGTGTTTGCGTGCGATGTCTGGGGATTTTCGGCGCGGTCGCCAACATGGGCGTCGCTTGCATAAGATGTGTGCAACAACGTGGTGGTTTGTGATTGCAGTGCCGTGAGCGATGTTTGGTCTTTTGGGAGGTGGGTCCGTGGAAATGTCGGGAGGGTTTGCCTGGGTTCGGGTTTGCTGAGATGTGGGTGTTGTGGGTCAATGTGTATATTGTGTGTGAAGTCAGTCATTTTATTGTTTGCATTGTTGATTGGCCTGTTAATGTCTATAGCGCGTGGAATGTGTATGTAACCAGTGTTTATTTTGCTTTCCTGTAAATTCAGGCCACTGCCGTATTCTGAACCATAGTCTAAGCTGTTATTAGCTATCTTTCTGTTAGGCATTTCTTTTATTGTTACTATCCTCTTTTATAATTCGAGCTGAGTTAATTGAGTGCAACTGTTTGAGCACGGTAGAAATAATCTGTTAAAGATTATATATCACTCTGTACCGAAAAATCGTTGTGTTCCAAATAAAATTAATGTTACAAGAAACCCCGAAAGTCATTGTGTCCTGTGTGGTATCCAATTCCATGGGCTACAGTTGGATAAAACACTGTCTGTGCTCTCGGGAGCGGCCGGGGCATGCATGTGTACAATGGGAGAGAGAACGCCTTGTGTGGAGAGAAAAAAGGAGGCACGGGAAATCGCCAAAGCCAATGCAAATCTTCGACTCATTATGTTGCGAGTCAACGTGTTAGAGGCAGGAATCAGTTGTCCGATCGACTTTTACTTTTTAGCGGCGGCTGTTGTGCTGAGGAGAGATGCACTGTCTTTCCTTTTACGACACCAGAGCGCCGGTTGGCAGAGGATAAAAGTCTGTAGTTAAAACACATCAGAGTTGTCTATTCGGGTCGGGAGTCAGAGGTAAAAGGCAGGTCTCGGAGGAGAGGGCTAATGGTGGCTGCCGTGTTACAAGCTAGCACGGGAACTCAATCCAGCTCCAGCAAGAGGGCTCGCCCGGTCAGGGTTCAGTCTAACTTGGCATTGACTACCCACAGAAAGTAATGAGAAGAAAGGGATGTACGCTGGAATAAGAAGAGTCTTGAAGGAGAGAGGGGTGCGCTTTCAGACACCCCCCCCTGCAAGCTCCAAGTGTTTTTGACCAGCGGCCCGAGAGCTACAGTGACGCAAAAGAGGCTGCGACGATCCACCCTTTGCACAACCGACCCACCCCCCCACTCCCCTTCCCCCTACCCCTTCCCCCAAGGATCAGAGGTAGGGGTCGGGCCCGCCCCCTCTCTACCATCAACAGGAACCAGGACACCACTAGAGTCCCACTACAAACCCCCTCCCACCAGCACAGATCCTTTACCCCGCCAACTCAATCAATCCCCTACCCTCCTATCCCCATCCTCTTCCCCCTCCCCCACAGCCAAAAACCCTCATGCTAGACTAACCTCCAGAGGTCCAAGGAAAAATCACTGCACCCCCATACTCTCCCCAGAATTCCCCCTCAATCCATCCACACACCTTCATCCAACCTCTCCTAATCTAAAACCCCACAAGGATAAAATCATTCATACACATAACTCAACCGGAATCCACCACACCTCACACACCTTAAAACAACAGGCAGAGCTAGAGCGGGTTCGGACACGTGCCTGTAAAATCATCAGAAGGAGAGCTGGCAAATCCAACAATTCACAACCTTACCACCACTCCGGACCAGGCTGCGGTGAAGTTGGTCAGGGACATGCACGACAAGAAACACCCTCTGCATGACCTGCACTACTCCAACACGAGGCACTGCACAGCTAAGACGCTGAGGAACCAGCACAAGCTGGCTGAACCGATGGCCAAGACCAGCAGGCTAAGAAACTCAACCCTGCACACTGCAGTCAGGTTATACAATAGTGGCTACGAATGATAGCTAACTGTCTTTGCTCACTGCCCTGAAATATTTTTCTTTTATCTCTGAAATTATTTGTTTGTTTGTATGTAGCTTCTTTTTAAATGTTTTTGTAAAGTTCTGCAGTTTTCAGTGGAGCCCTGGCTCCACTGCAAGCATGAATTAAATAAAATCAATCAATCAAAAACACCAACACCAACCAGACCTCTTCTCACAGGACACAAACGCACTAACCTCATTGTAGATCTGGTTGACTGCATTTCACATAACCCCACTTCTTCCCCCCTCTCACCTACAGGTACCAACAGTGGCCTGGCAAAAGCAACAAAGAGTTATGATGAAGGGACACACTCAGGTCAACACGACCAGTACAAACCCATCTGGCATAAACTCTTCTCCCTTCCCCCCACAACCATTTTGCCAGGTTACTGTTGTCACCAACCCCCCCTACACTACCCCCTACAAACATCAGACCACCACGTATCCCCTCCACTAACAATTCATTAAACAGTCATTAAATACCATCGACCCAACTACCACAAGGTAAGGACGGGGAATAGACTGCAGGATTGGACACTCCTAGGACACACACCCACACTTATCATCGGTGACTCCAACCTCAATCGAATCCCCCCACACACACACGCCACCACATACAAAATAGACAGCTATCCCGGAGAGCTACTATATAGACACACCTCTTGCACATTCTTTAAAAAACACACCACACATATCCCACACCCACCAACGGTTATCCTCTCAATCGGTCCTGAAACAACATGAACCCCAACCCCGAACTCACATCCATTAAAACAATTATCAGCACTCTACAACAGCAGACAGGCACTCACCACATTCCCCAACGCCACCATCCACTTCCCCCGTCATCAACCACCTGACCGAACCTCACACCCAACAAACAACAGAAGAAACCTCCGGACAACTCAATATTTACATAGTCAGAGTTACTCACCAGTCACCTCAGCCCCTTACTTAGAAGTTCCCACGGACACCTGCATCATCACTCCAACCCGACAACATACACTGGACACCAAACAATGCACCAACTTATCCTTGCCAACTGGTGTTCTCAACTAAATTTCCACTAACACATAACCTCACCCAGGACACTCCCACTACAACAACTTCCACTATACATAGACAGGACACATCCACTCCTCCTACCCCTCAAACCCCCACAGAAGATAGAGATCAGACCACATCCAAATACTCATACACACGGCCACCTCCAATATCCTTAACTATCCACCTCTCTCACATCCTCACACCAGCACAAACATCACTTTTAGAAAAGGGCCCCACCTTCATTCCCCACCCCACAACACTAGACCGGGAGGAGCTTCAAAGGGATCTGTCCAAGTACCACAGACAACTTGTACTACTGGACCACTTCCAATACACACCATACACTAAGTTCACCCCATTCACACAACCCTCCCATTGGACACCTCCATCCTCACAACGTCACCCACACATCACTAGATTCATCAAAACAGACCTGGACTCATTTTCGTCACCCTACAACCCACCAACCCACACCCGCGGAAAACATCACTACACAAGAAAGACTGAACAACTTAAATCACACCCACACATAATCATCAAACCAGCAGACAAAGGATCCAAAATCGTCGTACTAGACACCCAGCAATATTTTTTTGAGGCCAATAGACAATTAACCAACACATCACACTATCGACCCATTCCCACCAACATCCAACCCACAACACCAATTAAATCTCAGACACCATAATCTCTTCCTTATACACCCATAAAATTCATTTTCCGCCAAACAACTTAACTATCTCTATATGGACTGACAACCCCAGACCCCGTAAATTCGACCTTCTCCCCAAGATACACAAGGACCCAACTGCTTGGACAGTTCCCTTAGAGGTCCCTCCTGGCAGACCAATAGTTACCAACTGCAACAACACCACTTATCACATCATACACTACATTGAACACCATCTCAACCCACTCTCCACCACCCACCCCAGTTATCTCAGAGACACCACACATTTCCTCAATAAAATCAGTCCCATACAGGTTCCCCCTCATACACACCTCTTCACCATAGACATAGACAGCTTATACACAAACATAGATATCTCATTAGGCCTAGAAGCAATATAGAAAACCTTCAACAATAACCCGGACCCACTCAGACCTGACACCACCTCCTCCCAACTCCTACACATCTGTCTCACCACCAAATAACTTCACCTTTTGATAATAAAGAATAATCTACAAAATACAGAGAACCGCCATGGGCCAAAGATTCGCACCATCATTACGCCACCATATCTACATGAGCGAGTGGGGAGCGGGGAGCAGCACTACACAAATGCACACACAAACCACTTTTCCATTTACAGTTTTTTAAGATGACATCATATAGGGGCAATGGACACACGACATCTCACTTTTTTCCACAATTTATCCAAACACTCAATACTCACCACGAAAAAATCAAGGTCAAATACATACTAGATAGCACACAAGTAAACTTTTTGGACACCACAGTCACACTAGAATCCCACCCAGACCTCACACATAAAACACCACCAGAGTATATTTCAAACCCACGGACACACACTCACTTCTTCACAAAACATAGTTATCTCACCCCAACACTATACATTTAGAGGCATAATCAAATCACAAATAATCTGTTACAGTAGAATCTGCACCCACCATAAGGACCTCCATCACGCAATAAGCACACTCTAGACAGCACTCAGGACACGGGGTTATAGTAAAAGGTATCTCTGTCACGGTCTCTCCTACCAGGTCCGAGCTGCCGCTAGTTTCGCTCCTTGTCCGTCTTGTCTGTTCCTGTTTGTTGTGTCAGTGTTTCATGTGCGGGGCGTGGTTCTGCGCAGTTCCCCGAACCAGCCTCGTTGGTCACCCGCACCTGACAGCCATCTCCAATCAGAACCACATGTATATCTACCCCAGCCTTCCAACCACTCGTCGCCAGATCGTCAGTTGTACTACCATGTTAAGTAGCTTCTGATTCTTCACCCGGTATTCCTAGTTCCTCGTGTTCTCGTCTGCGCATTCCTGATACTCTGTCTTTCTACCAGCCATCACCATCACGACCATCCTTCAAGCCTGCTCTACTGCCGGAGTTACCATCACCATCGGATCGTCGGGTGAGGTTGTCGGTTCGGCTGCCAGCCGACTCATTCCACCCCGGTTCTGACCACCCGGTCCGTGGAGCCAGGATACCAGCAATGGATGCAGCCACCAGCACCAACCGTTACCACCCGTGGATTAATAAACTGTTCAACTGAATACTCTCTCGTCTGCTGTTACTCGTGCCGTGCGCTTGGGTCCTTCCTGTCTTGAAACGTAACAATCTCAGATCAGTCAAAACAAGTACACTATCACTACTCGCTCCCCACTCCCCTCACACATCACTCCATACACTGCGCCGGACTCCACACCAGCTACACCACCATCATCCTCTATCTTACACCCCACACAACATAAACAAACACACACCACCAACCCACCTCTGGGCCCCTACCTCAACCCAATCCGTCCCCCTCCCCCCTGCCACCATTCCTACCCTAGCCTCAACCCTAACCCCACATCCATCCTAGGGATGGGCGATATGGCCTAAAATCCATATTGCGATATACATTGCAACCTATTGCGATAACGATATATATCACGATATATAAATCATAATAGAACCATTTCAGAACAGGTTACATAGACTCTAAGGAAAACCAAACTGCTAAATGTATAAAACAAAAGAAGAAAGAAACTTAGTATGTCGTTTTGAGAACATTTATTGTGCAAAACTGTTATCATACAACATAATGTTGTAGCTGCAGAGACTTTAACAAATAAAAAACATCTGTGTAATGACGTATACTTCTCTTAATGAAATTAAAACTGGTGATGTCTTGTTAATAAAGAAACGGATACTGTGAATTAGGGAAATACGTCCAGTATTAGGCATGGCAATTTTAAATAAAGAAATATCTTCCAAGTGTGTGCACAGATTTTTGATATTAAAACATAAAAGTGCAAAATGAACACATACAATTTTGAAATGAACATGAAATGAGCGAAATACACTTTTTGAATAAAGAATACACTTCCAGTATAAGGCACATACTGTATATGTCAACTAAAGAACGTGTACTTTCAAGTATAAAAGTTAGTAGTGCCATAGACAGTAAAAAGTGCCAAAACCATGCAGAATGCACCAAATGTAGGTAAAAAAAAAGATGCAAAGAACAGAAAAACTAGTGTCTTCTCAGTTAAAAAAGCAACACAACAACAAATCTTAGGATTGGGAACTCACTGAGATTTTGTGTTTACAACATATTTCAGTAGTTACCTAAAGATTATTCGCCAGGAACACAAGCTTGTCAACAGTCTGGCTTCAACAGAGACCAATGGCATGTAACTATGTTACCACCAATGCTAAATGCCCTTTCAGAAGGAGCACTTGTGGCCGGGATACAGAGATATTTCTGGGCTAGTCTTGCCAACCTTGGAAAATTAGTTTGGTACAGCCGCCACCAGTCCAGTGGTCAGGTCTCTCCATCAACCTGCATTGTCTGCAGGTAACTTTTTAGCTCCACTTGGCCTTTTTGTCAGCGAGAGCGGCTGTGCCATCGGAGGCCTTTTTTGAAAAAGCTTCCCAGGCTCCGTTTCACCCTCTTGGCTTGCCTCGCAACAGGTACATCAGCAGCTTCAGCACTGTCAGCTGTAGCTTCTGTGCTTGTGTGTCGCTCTGTGACCACTGCAGCTTGCACCTCCAACAGTGACTGAATTTCTGCCACTGCTCTGGTCTTCATGAACTCCTGGCAGTCATCAGCTATATATGTATCTTTGAACCGTGTGTCAACCAAGGAAGCCATATCCAGCAGGTCAACCGCTTCTGGGTCTGAGTACTTCTCATTTAAGTACTCCAGGATGATTTTTTTCATGTCCTTGGTCAGCTCAGTGTCATCATCAGCTGCAGCAAGAACAGTGTTCTTGCTGCAGCAAGAAAACCGGTTTGATGTAGGACACACTGACATACTGTTCTCCAGACAGCACGTCTGTGAATTCCAGCAGTGGGCCGAGGATCTTGCTTACAGA
Source organism: Melanogrammus aeglefinus (assembly GCA_900291075.1). Classification (NCBI taxonomy): domain Eukaryota; kingdom Metazoa; phylum Chordata; class Actinopteri; order Gadiformes; family Gadidae; genus Melanogrammus; species Melanogrammus aeglefinus. The sequence goes on along the minus strand of OLKM01007125.1, from coordinate 2,210 downwards.
TTCCAAGACATCTGTATCCTGCCAAGTGGGTACCAGGTGTCTGGTTTTCCTGTTTGCTCTCATGACCTGAGATAGGGCCTTCTCTTGTTCAAGCACCCTCTGGATCATCATCTGGCGTGAACCCCACCTTGTTGGTGTTTCTGTGATGAGTCGATGTAAGGGAAGATTGTGCTCTGCCTGGGCTTTCTTCAACTCTTTTCTTCTATTCCAAGAGTGTGAAAAGGAACTCACAATCTTCTTGCACAAGGCAACCGCACGGTCGATTTGGGGGTCTTTCACGCTTTTTTCTGTTGACAAATTTGTAAGATATTATTAGTTCATTTAATCTATAATCTTCATATTCACACATACACACACACACACACACGGTAATGCTTGATTAGGATTGAATGAACATTACTCAACGCAAATGCAACATTACTATTAGGGATATAACTTTTGAGATAAATTGCGGCTCTTTTTTTATTCATAATGTTAGCTGCGGTGGAGAACACGCGCTATTTGCAGACTATTTCTCTGCTGATCAACACTACGAATGGTAATTGTAAAAAGACACACCGTGTGAAGATATTTTTTCGTTTTGGCAATTAGCCTTGTAATAAGCGGGATAATATATCGAACGTCGCCGGTCTTTATCGAAAATAATACCCTTCCGGGCGAAGCGCACCTCCGCTGCGCGTCAGGGTCCGGTTCGGCCTGTCGGGGCTTATTTTCCCAATAATGACCGGCGTTCTGTGCAACATTATCCCTTGCATATATCATATAGGCCTAAGTCAAGACCAACATAACAGCGCGAGAGACAGACGAACGTACGCTTACCACTTTTGTAAATGCCATATATAGGCCCATGGACCACGGAACGCATCTGAACAAGGGGGGACCAAATTTTGAAGATCAAGCGGGCGGGGAGGGGGAGAGGGGGGTGTGAAAAGTACAGACTAAAACAAACAACGTAGTTAGTGTGCAGTCCACAACAACCAAAACTCTTCTTGCTGCCTTGAATCTATAAACCCACATCATTTCTCACTACAAGTCATGAGCCGCAGGCACTCGTCACGCGCACACTCACACGCGCGCGCACACACACACACCCCCACACACACACACACCCACACACACACACACACACACACACACACACGCGCGTATCACATAAAAACAAGCGCAGCTGCGTACTTAATGAAAAGTATAACCAACAAAGCAAAATGTTACAATACTGACTCACATTAGTGGTCCTTGAACTTGCCGAAGACCAGTCTTCGTCGCTCATTTTTCTGGATGAATTCCTTGGCAATCGCAGTCATGTCCACTTGTGCCAGAATATCCCTGTGTATGTGGCTGCACATCAAGTCATTGAGCCTTCTCTGTGTCATAGTTGAACGCAGGTATGTTTTGATGCGGCCAAGATGTGAGAAGATCTTTCAGGCGGATGCTGTAGTGACTGGGGATTGGTGAAAACAGTAGTCAGCAGTTTGTTGCACCTTCTGACTTTAGTTCTTTGGCCACAGGGACAGCATTCATTGTGCTTCACTTATTAAGCCTTACTGATGTTTTTTTTCGGACTTGGTTTGAGGATTCCCGATGTTTTTATGGTCGTCTGGGCAAACATGCTCAGCTGTTGCACGGAGACTGTCGAAGGTTCAAAATCCTCTGGACGTATAATTAACGGTCCACCAGTCGCAGAGAGACGGGAGTGTCACCTGTTTGCCAGAGAGCGGCTGCTGCCGAGCAACGCCAGCTTTTCCATATCCATCACAAACCCCGAAAGTCGCGCCTGATCATAAGCGACGAACTCAGTCATTATTGAGGCAAAGTCCAACACCTCAAAGTATTTGTTTTCTGTAATATCCTGATGGGTCTCTCACAATGCTGGGAAAACACAAAGATTGCTAAAAAGATATCCCCGCCCCCAAGCCGTTTAGGGAGTCTGCGTTGTCAGGGCAACTGTGGGCCCTTCTGTCAAATCTTTGGAGGCTTCAATCACTGACTTGAAGAAGCTGTCAAATGCTTCATCTGACCTCTGTCACTGAATAAAGGCTTGCGTTACAGTGATTGCACTCTGGGCGTCTTGTTGCATTGTGTTAGTGGCTTGTAATGTCTTGGAAAGCTGTTCAGTTGGATGGAAACCAGATAAGCGAGGCGCAGACCGAAATAAGTGTTGAATTTCTCAAGCATGGCTAAAATGCCTCCAGCTTTTCTACCGCATTCAT
>OLKM01007124.1:0-12563 GCA_900291075.1 Melanogrammus aeglefinus | reverse complement strand
ATTTGGTTAATTTTGGGCTTCAACCTGCTCCTGAAGCAAAACTTTGGTCTTCAGAAACCTGAAGAATCTTTCATTTAACGGCAAACGGTAGTGTGTGTGGTGTGTGTGTGTGTGTGTGTGTGTGTTGTGTGTTGTGCTGTGTGTGTGGGTGTGTGTGTGTGGTGTGTGTGTGTGTGTGTGTGTGTGTGTGTGTGTGTGGTGTGTGTGTGTGCGTGCGTGTGTGTGTGTGTGTGCAGACGGAGGTGTGATCCCTATGGTGAATCTAAGCGGCGCCATGGCTGGGGTGACAGATAGTCATCAAGATACCCAGCATGCATAGCGGGCAGCGACCGCTACCGGCCCCCCCTGGCCTCAACCTTCACCCACACTTAACGTGACGTGAGAACGCCCCACCGCGCACCCAGGTCGCCCTGCAGGCAGGACGCACACACACACACACACACACACACACACACATACACACACACACACACACACACAGGCAAAAGCACAGACACAAGCACGCATGCGCACAAACGCAGCCACGCAAACGTACACTCGAACAGACACGCACAAACGAAAACACCCGCACACGGACATACACACACCCACATACAGCACAACACACACACAAACACATGCACAGGCACACACACACCCACACCGCACACAATGCACACACATTACACGCAAGACGCATACACATTCACAAACACATACAAACACACACACACATGTACACACAGACTCACACGCACACACCCACGCACACACACTGTTTGTTCACTCGAAGCGGGTATGACACAGCTGCCTCCCTGACAGCCCTTATTTAGAGGGGAGATGGGGAGCGATTGTCCATCTCTACATTTAACTGCAAATTAGTTCCAGCAGCTTAGCGCTGATGCACAGCCTCCAGATAGCACAGGCCTGACAGTCTGTCTCGTTGAACCAGAGGAAGGGAGCCGGACTGCGGACCACAGGAAAAGGCCCTCGCCTCTCTGGTGAGTGGGTTGACCAGATGCGGGGTGGCCAGTAACGCTGCAGGAGGTGAGGGTGGTTGGCTGGCATACCTGAAGGTTGTTGGTTTGATCCCCGGCTCCTCCTATAGCGTCAAGTGTCGAGGTGTCCTTGAGCAAGGCACCTCACCCTAACTGCTCCCGACGAGCTGGCTGTCGCCTTGCGTGGTTGACTCCGCCGTCGGTGTGTGTGAATGTGTGTGTGAATGTGTGCGTGAATGGGTGACCGGGTTAAGGAGGGGTTCAGGCTGTTTCCCAATGTGAAGGCTGCAGCCTTGCTAGGACGCGTCCTTGCTAGTCGCGTCCTATGGAGAGTGCTAGCTCGAGTTCTTCCTTGTTCGGACTTTGGAACGACTTGCTAGTGTGGATGCGCTTCCGCTTCCGCTTTTAATAACTGCGTTTCCGCTTGTAATACACATGTGGCCACTTCCTGAATACAACCATGGAAGCAATGATGATATATATATATATACTATATATATATATATATAATATATATTATATAAATAATATATATATCTATATACATAACAGCAACGTACGGTAATCATTCAGTTGCAAAAACGTTTGAAAAGTGGCACCACAAGTCTTACGCTTTGATTATTTGCCATTAACACGATGGAATCTGTAACACGCAATACGGCACAAAAAATTTCCGAAAACTAATATTAACTTCACTTTACATTTGAACGTGTACTGCTCTGCCATTTTCAAGATCCCGCGCAGTGAACGCACAGGATTGTGGGTAGTTTGGGCTCATCTAGGATGCATCGATGCATCCTTGAAAAATCTCGGAATTCTCAAAAACGAAGGACGCAAAAATGGCGTCAATTTCGAGTGTCCTCAACATTGGAACAGTGCTTGTCGGCGTTCTATGACGTAGCGTCCTTAAAAGGACGCTCGTTGAGCATGCTTCCTTGACATTGGGAAACAGCCTCAGAGGGACCGGACAGGGCAGCAGCCGCGCCACCCAGGAGGGAGTCTGTCAGGGACCCTGCTCTAATGCCTCTTGATTTCCATATGGCCGGGAGCTTCGCCGCTATCGATTTCCGTTTCCGAGCATTTCCCCACCACCCCTGTCAACCCGCGTCTGTCCTCCACCCTGCCTCCACACACACACACACAAACACAAACACACACGCACAAAATCTCGATTTGATTAGATTGAGTGAAATCGCGGAGATTATGCATACGAACGGCGAGGAGAGAAGAAAGAGAGTGTGTGTCTGAGAAATGACAGAGAGAGAGAGAGAGAGAGAGAGAGAGAGAGAGAGAGAGAGAGAGAGAAGAGAGAGAGATCACAGAGAGAGAGAGAGAGAGAGAGAGAGAGAGAGAGAGAGAAAAATCACGAAGGAGAACCGGCTGCTTTTGTGAGAGTAATGAAGAAGGAAACAAGTAGATCTGATTAAGAGTGGAGTGTGCAGAGGTGTGGTGTGTGTGTGTGTGTGTGTGTGTGTGTGTGTGTGTGTGTGTGTGTGTGTGTGTGTGTGTGTGTGTGTGTGTGTGTGTGTGTGTTGTGTGTGGTGTGTGTGTGAAACTAGTCCATCCCTATTGATCCATCTGATCCAGGCGTCCTGCAGTTGCTTGCCCAACAGCCTCCTCACCAAGCTGACCTCTCTGATGTGAGACAGCACTGACAGACACACACCTGCCCCCGTGCCATACACCACCTGCACGCATTAGCTCACACACACATCACACTCCTCTCCACTCCAGGCAGAGCGCCATTGTGTTCTCGGTTGCCTTGAGTTGTGAAATAAGCTCAGTGGGTTAAGGCTGGCTCTCTCTCTCTCTCTCTCTCTCTCTCTCTCTCTCTCTCTCTCTCTCTCTCTCTCTCTCTCTCTCTCTCTCTCTCTCTCTCTCCCCCCCCTCTCTCTCTCTCTCTCTCTCTCTCTCTCTCTCTCTCTCTCTCACTCTCTCTCTCTCTCTCTCTCTCTCTCTCTCGTTGTGGCTGGCAGAGGCGATAGAGAGTATGAGGAGGAAGAGGGTTGGGTTTAGGGTATGAGGGGAGGAAGAGGACGGTTGTAGGGAAGAAGAAGGTGAGGTGAGGAAGGGTTTAGGTGACGGAGGTGGGGAAGGGTTTAGGGAGAGGAGGTGTCAGGTGGTGCAGCTGAAACCAACCACCTTGAGCCAAGCTTTGCTAATGTCATATTTCCTCTGTTGTCCTCTTTGTTGAGAGAGATGTTGTTTTTCCTAGAATCATTATTATCAAAATGTGTTTTTTTAAGCCAACAGCAATAAGAACCATTCCCCATCTCCTGGTTTCCTGAAAGCATCCACCTGTCTCACCACACTAGTCGACTGTGTCTCACCACCCAACACAAACACCTTGTCTCACCACTCAACACATCCACCCTGTCTCACCACTCAACATGTCCACCCTGTCTCACCACTCAACAGATCTAAATGTCTCACAATAGCCTAGCCTCCCCTTCAACACACTATGTCCAAAACACCAACCAGCACATTGGTGGAGATCGTTTACACACACACACACACACACACACACACACACACACACACACACACACACACACACACACACACACACACACACACACACCACACACAACCAAATTCAGATTTAATAACAACTTTGGTCATACCCATACCCCATCTAGCAAGGTAGGTGAGAGAGAGAGAGAGAGAGAGAGAGAAGAGAGAGAGAGAGAGAGAGAGAGAGAGAGAGAGAGAGAGAGAGAGAGAGAGAGAGAGAGAGAGAGAGAGGAGGAGAGAGGGAGAGAGAGAGAAGAGAGAGAGAGAGAGAGAGAGAGAGAGAGAGAGAGAGAGAGAGAGAGGCAGTGGGTGAGCGGCAGACGAGAGCGAGAGCGAGAGAGAGAGAGCGATAAAGAGCGCGCGAGAGAGAGAGAGCGACAAAGAGAGAGAGAGAGGGAGAGAGACCAACCACATGCTCCATTGAGGCCACTCTGCTAGAGGAACAGGGAGAATCCAGGCTTGGCAGGGCTCTAAATTGATATACAGTCGACATTAGTGCTTCAATTAGTGGGGACCTGCTATTATCCATCGCACACTTCTTCCCCAGCGAGCACTAGGCTTGCCCCAGGCCTGGTGGAGGATGTGAGATGCTAGAATTATGCTCTGCGTTATACACAACGCCTGAGTGCCCAAGAGCACACACACACGTTCACACATGCATCCTCACACACACACACACACACACACACACACACACACACATGTGCGCACACTCCATCCACTCAGTCTCCCTCATGTCTTTGGCCCCTCCAGCTCCAGTGCTAAATTCATAACAGATCCCTCCTCCACATCAAGCCCCACCCCCCCCCCAACCCCCTAAACATCCCATCCTTTGTTAAGCGATAAAATCTTGGGCCATTTAACTTGGAAATGACGGCCACGGGCTTCCCCTCCTCTCCGCTGAGCCCCACACCAGCGTCCGCTCACTGGCCCACCAACCCTCCGTCCAACGGTGCCCTGCCCCTGGAGGAGTGTGTGTGCGGAGAGCCCTGCAGCCATGTCCACATTTAAAACATGTCCATGCTCACGGGCCGGGTAGCACAGTATATCCTAGACGTTATCGAGTGAAGGATCCAACCGTTTCGGCAAAGGCTAGTTGGCTTTTTATTGAGTTCTCGCTCTGCACGCAAGACGGCTGGCAGAGAAGGAGACGAGAAGCCAGAGCTCCTCTTGAGTGCCACCTCAGAACGGCCACCCTGAAAAGAAGCGCTAACCTCCACAAAAGGAATGAGTTGGATATCGCTGGAGTCCATTTAAAGTTTGCGTGAACCTGAAGAGGAGATAATTAGCCAACAATAACCTCCCAGCACACATTGTACGAGGTGAAGGGAAAATAGTGTGTGTGCATTGAGGGAATCAACCTTCACGTTTCAATAGTCTTCCTCCAGCGCATACACACACACACACACACACACACACACACACACACACACACACACACACACACACACACACACACACACACACACACACACACTGCGTCTAATCAAATATCTCAAGCTGAAGATCAGAAGCTGTCCACAGATGCACATGCAGACACTGTAAACAATCAACTCATTCCATGATTATCCCGAAAAAATAAACAACTACTCCCCACCTTGGAATCTACTAAAACGACCTTTGACCCTATCAAGATGTCAAGCACAGTGGAAAATGCACATCGATCGTACTACTATAAAAGCAGGCCTGTTACACCAGTTACTGAAGTAGCCTATGTCAGTATGTATAGGCTATGCCAAGTAGCCTGCAGCTCACAGACACACACAAAGCACATGCAAACGCATACATACGTCGTAAGCCCGCACATACACACCGCATACACACACCGCACACACACGCAAATGCGCACGAACATACACGGAAACGTACACACGCGCACACACATACACACACATGCACGCGCACACACCGCACGTCAAGACAAAGGCAGCGACAAACTCTCCCAGGTATGACGTTCTGTCTACAGACTGTAGAAATTGCGATTAAAGAAGGGAAGAGACAATTTCTCAACTCGACAAGCAACGGTAGGTTGTTCATTTTGTCATATAAAACCGTTAAATTCAAAAATCACGCTGACCAGCATATCAACACACAAGACACGTGTCCATAAAGAGACAGTGTTCCTATAACACGGAACGAAAACATGTCAATAACACAGTATGGCGAATTATGTATATTGAGCCTCCCGAAATGTAAAGACATTTCGGGAGGCTCAAGGAGGAGATAATATTACATTTGAGCAACTATCTCCTCCTTGAGCCTCCCGAAATGTCTTTACACTTTGTTGCTCAAACTTAATATAACTCTCCTCCTTGAGCCTCCCGAAATGTCTTGTGATATTGATATCCCCCCTCATCCATGCGGACTGTTTTCGTTGTTTTATTTTTCTTATGTTTTGTGTGTATGCTATGTGTGACTGTAGGCCACTGCTGCCTGTCTTGGCCAGGACACTGGAAGAGATGTTTAATCTCGATTATTTTTATTACTTTTAATTAACCAATATTAGTTGCCTTGCATTTGCATTCACTTTTCATCCCTGAATAACAGTAAAAGCTATTTAAATATTGATTTGCATGCATAGTATACTACATTGAACATTTACCCAGTTACCATAAATTGACTAACCCTAATTTTCATGTTCAGCGAGGAATCCTGACGGGGCGGCGGGGGGGGGGGGTGTGCGGGGGTAAGGAGAGAGAAGTATGGGGTCAGAACAGCTGCTCTCATTACTATCATGAATGCAATGCACAGAGAAGATTCAAAAATGTATTTTGTGATTTATATATAAATTACTCTCTTCTCACAAATTGTATGTGCATTTCAATGCACACACAAAAGTGCTACACACTTTTTCCATCTAGCTTCGACTGGGTTTTGGGGATTGTCGGTGCCGTTAAAGTAGCAAACGGCACCGACGATGTAAAAACCCAGTCACTGCAGTCATGTGATTGGCTGAGAACGAGGGAGGAATCTGATTGGCTACAGAGAGTTCCTTGTTGAAAAAAATGCATTTGTGAATCTAGCGACGTCAGGAGAGTGTCAAAGATCTACATATAAATACAGTCCAGTTCACAAACAAATGCAAACAAGTTCACAAATGAAAAGCGTCTTGTTAATTCAAGTTTAACAGTTTGTATATAAATGTAACAACATCCGAATACATTTTTTATGAAAATTGCAAATATCTTTTTAATTAATATATTAACGGATTTATATTACATTCATTTAAAACAAGGCACATTTGTGTGTGGATCAGAAATGTGTTTGTGAAACTTATTTTTGTTTCTGGATTTATTTTACATTTATACCGATATCCATTTGTGTGTGCATTGAAATGAATTTGTGAGAAGAGAGTAATTTATATATAAATCACAAAATCAATTTGTGAATCCTTCTCTGTGCATTCATTATAAATGAGACTGTTCTGACCCCATAAAGTTGTGCATTTCGCGATTGCTCGTTCACAGTACAGCTGCCGCTAGGGGGTGCCCGCGGCACAAATTACTGCCGCGGTCCACATGAATGGACCGGGAAAACTCACGATCTTACCGATGGCAATATGCCTCTGCCCCTAATTGCATGGGCGTCAGTTTGGTTTGAAATGTGCTGGGGACAGAGACGCATTCGGAAGTGCATTTTCAAAAGTGCTGGGTACAATGAGGATGCACTCTTTTTTTCTCTCTTTAGTGCCGGTAATTAAAGGTTCTGAAAGACGGCATACCCATGTAGCTAATTACTAAGGAATAAAATGTATACAAAATCTGTTTGGCACGTTTTATAAAGAAAACGTTTCCAAAAAGCATCGGACATATGACCCACTATGTTCTGCTTTATGTATCCAATGTTGACAACGTGACAAGATATGGCCAAGCTAACCACATAAAGGGCCAAACGTGTGGCTACACACAGGACTATAAAAGTCGTCAAGATTGAAAAAGAAAAAAATATTTGTTCCACATCTGAAAACCGTATCACATCATGAGCTGATTTTCCACAATTCACAACAAGCATTCCATCCAATCTAGCCTACATCAAGCATTCTGACAAAACCTCATGCACACCCCTCACAATTATTCTAGATTTCAAGCAAAGCAAAAATGACCAAAAGTCCCTTTGTGTCAACAAGAGACCAACTCCCGCGACTATCGACTGATGGCCGTCAACAGATTCCTCATCATTGGTGAGGCATCGGTTGCTAAGTGACGTCAACAACCTTAGCGAACTATTTCTCTGCTGATCAACGCTGCGAATGATAACAAATACATTGTAAAAAGACACTGTGAAGTAATTTTTTCCTTTGGTTTTTTCAGTCTGTGGTCCATTCTTTTTATGTCCATGTTCTGAACTCCTTTTGTTTATGTTGTTATCTTAGCCTTGTCATGTCCCGTTGTCAACATTGGATACATGGAGCAGAACATAGTGGGTCATTTGTCTTTTTGGAAACGTTTTCTTCATAAAACATGATAAACAGATTTTTTATACTTTTTACTCCTTAGTAATTAGCTACATGGGTATGCCGTATTTCTGAACCTTTCAGTACTGGCACTAAAGAGAGAAAAAAGAGTGCATCCTCATTGTACAGCACTTCTGAAAATGCACTTCTGAATGCGTCTCTGTCCCCAGCACATTTCAAACCAAACTGTCGCCCATAATCCCAGCCAAAGAGTATGGTATCTTGCCAAAACGGAAAAATAACTTCACAGTGTGTCTTTTTACAATGTATTTGTTATCATTCGTAGCGTTTATCAGCAGAGAAATAGTTCGCTAAGGTTGTTGACGTTGCTTAGCAACCGAATACGCTGGGGTTGATAAGTTACCGGACTGCGAGTGATACAGATGATGTGAATCAGAGACAAAAAATCCACTCTCCTCGACAGCGGTCAAATATGCTGGACGTGAGCATTCCACGACATTGAGGAGAGCCGTGTAATAGGTAAGGGATAATCACCGAGAGGCAGGGCAATAAACAAATGCCCGGCTCGATAATCTTGGATGTGTGTGATGCAATGTGTTTTGGATTGCCGGCGCCGTTAAAGTAGCATTTATAAACGTTTACTACTAACGACACGGTAAACCAAAGTGGAATCTAGACGGAAAAAGTGTGCAGTTCAAAACGTGAGCAGCTTTTACTTCTTCGTCACCTTCGTCACCTTCCCTTCTGCTCACCATCTGCACGATGGTGAGCAGAAGGGAAGTAACTTTACTTTCTGACATGTAAGACAGCTGTCATTGCAAGAACACGCTGAGTTTAAGGTAAGACAAAAGCTCTTTATTATTTCAGCTGAACTATGATTTTCCTTCAATGAGGCTCAGTTAAACAAGCTAAAGGGCATGAGTGAGACTCCAGTCAGTCTCTGCTAGACACGTCTAATTTAGCATCTCCTCCTCGTGATCTGTCATTTATTCTCATATGTAAACATATCTGCGATAAATCGTAGCGCCCTAAGTTAATCTAGGCAGGCCCTGAGAGCACACTATTAAATAAATATCATCCCTTGATTAAAAGGCCTCCAGGGTGTAGATTTGGCAGTCATTAGCCTCCAGTCAGCTTACTCACTGTATTCATGAACCACATCCATATGCATAAATAACACACACACCACAGTGCCTGTAGAGGGATTCACCCAGACAGCTGTTCATAATAGAATCCTGGGAGCGAGTTCATTAACAAGGGGTCAAAACTGGGGGCCTTGGGGGGTCAAGTTTGGGATGAGATGCCAAACAGAGGCAGTGAAAGCTTGCAAAGAAAAAAGAGAGAGAAAAACTGACCGTTTTGAAATTAACTTTTAAGCCTCTCGAGGAATTTAGCCTTATCTCGTCAGCATACACACACACTTTCTCACTTGCGCGCATGCACACACGCAAATGCACATACGCACACACACAGACACACACATATTACGGAGCTATTCTCTGCAGAGCCCGTCTTTGATTTCCCTTTATTATCTGGGTCCACATATTTAATCCATTGAGGGTTAAGTACCCTCTAGGTGAAGGGGTGGGTGGGGGGGCACAGGTGCAGTCCCCTGATGGAGGATTTGGCCAGGCTTAAAGAACAGCTGCTGAGATAGGAAACCACACACACACACACACACACACACACACACACCACACACACACACACACACACACACACACACACACACACACACACACACACACACACACACACACACACACACACGGAGACACACATGCACACACACACACACACACACACACACACAGGATTGCACATACATACACACACACGACTCACTTGGTGAACTGTTTCCTGTGCCCATGATGACAAAGGTAACACTGATTGGCAGGATGAGAAGGCAAAGGGGTACACCTGCAGAAAAATGTGCAGTCTGTCTCCTCCTAGTTTTCCCTAAAGGGGCTAAAGGGAACATTCAGGGCCCTCAAACCATTGGTATCAACGAGAGCCCTCACACTTCCAGAGCTGCTCCAAACCTCGCCTAAAGATCTAATCTTCCTCCCTGTGTGGTTCATTCGGCTGTGAGCCCTGCGCAGAGCTCTGTGTCTCATCTGGCGTCCTTTAGAGAGGATGTCCTCCTCCAGAGAGGATGGGACCAGCTGCTGTGAGCCCGACTCCAGCCAGAGTGAGGAGGCTGCAACCTTCGTCTTGAGCTCACAAGACATGAGGCGTCATTGTGCGACGCGTCTTCTATTTACCCTGCAATAGATCCTTTTGAGTTGAGCGTTTCTACGTTTAGTTCGAGTGAACCGTGTCTTTTTTTCATTTTTTTTTCTGCCGAAACCAAGTCCATCCTGAGTTGTTCATATGTCTCTATAAAGAAGTAGAGACTGTGAAATTGCCTACTTTTCTTGGCCCGCACTCGGGTTGAATATCTAGTCATCGTTTCGCTTTTATCTATTAGCCCCCAGCCGCTGGGAACATATTCAACACTCGACAGACCCGAGAGTGCAGACCGCCCCACATGTAGGAGTAGGAACCACCTCCCGCCGTGCCTATTACACACTGGGTTCCTCTGTCCTAATACATCTCCTCTCACCCGCAGTAAGGGGCATAAAGACTACAGCTACAACAAGGTCTTCAATATACATAAAAACTGCGTTGACTCTGAAGAAACCATTTGGTTTGCAATAGAAGCAGATGCTGGTCAGAAGGAGGACGACGCAGATCCAGAGATGGCTGCTGCTCTCCTCTCTCCCCGGGGGGGGTGGCTGACTTCTCTCCTGTCACCTCGGGGGAATCAAATCTCTGACCACCTCTGCCCTTTGAGCGGGGAGACGGATGCTTTGTAACCACGGGTCACAGGCGCAGTGACCCAAATGATGCAGCCCTATAGCGCACTATAGGGGTGGGGCCGCCACCCCTCCGACGGGCCGGAGCCACACAGCGGCGTGGTGTGGCTCAGAGGAAAACAACCGGGGGACCTCTGACGCCCGGAGCCAAACAGGAGGCCGCCAGAAAGGGAATGGAAATGGTGATCCGAAAGTGCTTCAAAGATATTACTTCTAACAGGCTATGAAGAATAACGTTTTCATTGTGAAGGTCTAGACTTCTCCACAGTACTGTAATATTAGAATGTTCCCTGGTGTGGAAGTTCAAATGAAAAATACCGCAAGGGTTTGTTATACTTTGTTATACTTTGTGTAAAAAAAAAAGCGAGTGTAAAAATCTTCTAACTGATTCTCGTATCCATAATAACAAAGACAAAGTCAATGGCTCTTCAATGATTGAACCAGAACAACATGTAGATCCTCCCCCAAACAAAGAAACAAATATGACACCATATGAATCCAGTCACATATAGAGCATGCAGAATGTGAAGTATATATTTAATGGATTGAGTATTTTGAATTGCCCACAGCTGTGTATATAAACTCCACACTGAACATCAAAAGAAAGCTAAAACAAGCCATTAAAAACTATTCAGTGAATGTTGGAAACTGTTTGGGCACACTGGCACACTGCCATCTTTGAATATTATATTTAAACAATGAGTTTGTGTAGAGAGGACCCCCCTCATGATACATAACTTCAATGGTAAAGGATAGACCTATAATGTTTATTGGGTCAATGAAAACTGAACACATTAACAGTTCAATTAATCAGTTCAGTGATGGAGTGAACAAATGAAGAGGCAGGAGTTCCCAGTCTTACCACGGTGGAGATCCCAGTCTTACCACAGTGGAGATCCCAGTCTAACCACAGTGGAGATCCCAGTCTTACCACGGTGGAGATCCCAGTCTTACCACGGTGGAGATCCCAGTCTAACCACAGTGGAGATCCCAGTCTAACCACAGTGGAGATCCCAGTCTTACCACAGTGGAGATCCCAGTCTTACCACAGTGGAGATCCCAGTCTTACCACAGTGGAGATCCCAGTCTAACCACAGTGGAGATCCCAGTCTAACCACAGTGGAGATCCCAGTCTTACCACAGTGGAGATCCCAGTCTAACCACAGTGGAGATCCCAGTCTCACCACAGTGGAGATCCTAGTCTCACCACAGTGGAGATCCTAGTCTAACCAGGGTGGGGATCCCAGTCTAACCAGGGTGGAGCACCTAGTCCCAGTCCCCGTCCCAGCCTACCACGGTACAGATCCTAGCCACAGTGGTGCTCTATGAACACAACACTGCCCTCTGCTCCGTACTTCACTTCCCTCACATCTCACCAGGACAACTCCCTCTAAAACAACAACACCAGGACTGGATGAAGTCATGATACTGCTGACGCTCTGCTCTGGCGGCCAGCCCAAACAGCCTTGCTGCTCCCTGGTCCTGCTCTAAGGAGGAGGTGGTTGGTGGTGATGGTTTGCTGAGGCCTGCTGTTTGCCTCCTGCTTGACTGCAACATCTGGCTGTGCTGACTGCCGTCACGGCGCACAGGATTCAAAAGCACACAGTCCCAAGGGGTGTGCGATCAATGCGTTTTAAACAATTGATAAACAACGTCATTTCCATTCCATGCCATCCCATCAGCTTCTCATCCAAACCAATGAATTCCCACAGCCCCCGCCCCCCCTGACCCATTTAAGCTCAGAGTCTGATGGAAATGGCTGCCATTGTGCGTTACTACGCCGCCGCTGATAATCATCTC
>OLKM01007123.1:10000-12565 GCA_900291075.1 Melanogrammus aeglefinus | reverse complement strand
CTTGCTGTCAACCACAAAGGGCCTGACTTGCGCCTTCCTAAATGATGTACCTTGCATCGAGGCAACGCAGCAGTATGGGAATGGTTCACTCACTGAAAACCGATGCAGACCAAAACAGGTTCGACGACCGCGTTTGAAGCGTCCATCATGGTCAATTGCGTTTGTAGATTGAACGTGGAAGCATATTACTGACCAAAAGAGTAGAGATCTGAGTGATCCAAGTGATGCTCTTTTTGTACTCCTGGCTCATTTTCAATCAGCTCGTGAGCCGGTACAGAGGTTTGGTGCACTTGTTAACATTCTTAGATTAAGATTCAAAAAAGTAAACGAGGAAATTTAAGAAGTTATGTATGTATCTTATATTACTAGCGATGGGAGGTTGAATTGACTACATGCTAAAGACCGCTGGATCCCCAGAGGGTAAGTATACCTACTGCAGAGGATCACTGGCTGTTGGTTTTGAACAACAAGCAGGATAAGGATGATTTTAGGTGGTTACTGAAGGGGTGATCTCACTACTAGAGATGACGTGTTTTCTCTACCAAACCATACCAGTATGACCTTCTCTACTCACTGTAATGGCATTGCAAAATAAGCTCTCTGAAAACCAATAATAATATATAATTCTTTATTTGTTGCACAGTAATGCACACGAAATTGGATCGCAGTCCCTCTGCGCTTCACATCCACACAATTGCCGATGTCGATATATTTGGCAGTATTAATTTACATGATTTATACTTTATACTACATTTAATTTCTCGTTATAACCCCATCTTTATTTAAATAATGGTTTCCTGATTGAGTCAATACCGCGCGGTCTGTTTTTTTTTTCTGTGGCAGCAGACCGCTTCTAATGATTTTCAAGACGGGTGCTATGGACGCTATTCCCAGTCACTCTACCAGATAATCGTTTTAAGCGGAAGCAATAAAATAACTTTTTTTCTCTTTACCAATACTAAATATTGATTATGTTTTATTAATATACTTTTTCAATATATTTTTGTAATCGTTATTTAAATCACCTTTTGTTGGAGGTTATAAGGCAGAATCCCAGACGAGGAAGCATAGGCTGTCTTGAAACAGTCGCAGTGCGTCTATTCCTCATGACTGCCCGACGTTATTATCCTCTCGCTTGAGTCCTGCGTCTCCTCCAACATTTAAGAGGTGCTTAATTTAATGTGGACATCTTATGGACGGAACACAACATGTATTCACTTGGAGACCCGGCCGATTTATCTTTAATTGAATGAAAGGATGTGGTGGTGGTGGTGGACAGCAGCCGGGCAGGGCTGCGCAGCGGACAGGTGCCACAACCCAAAATCTGAAATCTGCTGTTGAATTGTCCAAAAAAAAGAATGAATGAAATTCAGAATTGTGGAAATAATAAAGGTCTCTGAATATTAGAATGAAGATTTAATAAATTCAACTTACAAGCCATGAAAAATTAGTAGAATTGAACACACCCAAAGTGTTACTTTAATTGATTTTGTCAATGGGCCAACGTCATCATCTGAAGCATAAACAAGGTTTCCAAACTACGTTTTATTTAACACTTCTGTATAATCGTTAATTTTACTAACAATTTAATAAAAAATGTATTGATGCATTAATCTAAAAAACAACATAGGTCTAGTCTACCTCTGGTATGGCCTCATATATAGTCTCTCTCATAGGAATGAGAGGTAAGCGGACGCATGTTTTGAAGGAAGAGAAAAGTTAGGGACCTAGCCTGTATTGTTAAAACATTCTCAAAGCATCAGATCATAGGGATCGAGTGTTAACGGGTTGTGTTAATTTTGGCCGCTTATTAATATACGAAACCTCTATTGTTCTCGAGCGTTACGTCGCGCGCGTGAGAGTCTGGTCTCCGCAGCGCGGGCGCCAGACCGCGCGGAAAGAACCAGCTGTGGCGCGTCACAGACGCTGCTCGAGCGAGACCGACTCGCGAAGAGCTCTGCTACCTTTTTTGGTTCCCCCGTTTCCCTAAGAAATCGCTTTTCCAGGTGTTCGAAATGGGGGTACATTTGTGTTTTCCTGCCTGTGAGCACAAAAGGACGCGCACAACCCAGATCTTTATATTATATTGTATAGGCCTACGTATTGCCTACCTCTTTTGCTATCCTGTGTCCTAAAGATTTTAAATAATGACGATTCGGTTTTTTCCAAAGCGACGGATGGCCTACCAACGTGAAACTTTGTGGGCAACAATGCCGCTCCGGCGTGGCAGTGGACCTCATCTTCACTGCCGGCATCTTGAGGGTGGTAGCGCGGCGGGGGAGTCGCTGGACGGGCGGTGTCTGGAAGAGAAGCGTTCCACACGGTGAGGCCCACACGCAAAGTGAAGACTGCTCGGGTGGAAAATAGCCTGCATATTTAGTGTCAACTAATTGTGTGAATAGTTAAGTGTTTCTTATTGACGCTTGGCTTGGAACCTTTTAATAATTGCGTAGCGGGGTTAGAATTCATAGGAGTTTTAAACTAAGGTTGTTATGAGTGGTGGTTCTTCCATTCGCTCATATTGATCTAGATACCTAGACTCTTGTCTAGGATCGTTGAACCTCA
>OLKM01007123.1:0-7500 GCA_900291075.1 Melanogrammus aeglefinus | reverse complement strand
CCCTGTGGCTGTGGTGCGGGCTTAAAGGGGACGTGTTGTACCACCAGGTGTGATGAGCCGTTTTGAAAATCGGCCTCTTCTGACATCACAAGTGGGCGTGTCCACCTAGATGTGTGCTGGATAGATCAGTCTACCAGCCTACCCAGTGCACTGTAGCTAACCTCGCTCATCTTTCGGTCACATATCTAGGTGGACACGCCTAATTGTGATGTCAGAAGAGGGAGATTTTCTAAACTATAAAGTCACCTTTAAGCACACTTTCCATCATTGTGAGAGGGACTCATGTTATGAGAGTAACTACACAATAGACCACACATGGGAACAAACTGGCATGTTAGGTATGGCAAAGATAAGTCCTTGTACTACTATTTATGGGATACAATTTGAGCGGTGTAGGCTGATCTAATAATAATATATTATTGACCATATTAAATTGGTAATGACTGCTCAACTCGGTGAAAAATTCTTTTTGAATGTAAGATATTAATGTAGTTTTAAAACCTTAAAGGGAACTCATCACACTGGCTAATTTACCAAATCAACCGTCACAGGCAAGCGCCTGAGGCCCCGCCACAAGCCGCCTCCTGATTGGCTGCTGTGCTGGGTGTACGCGCTGCTCTTCGCCTGCTCCCCGCCTCCTCCACTGGGGGGCGTACGGGCGCCGAGCCCTACGGCACGGCGTTGCTGCATCGACTGGCGGCGGTCGCGGCGGGAGGCGTGGGCGCGCTCCTACACGCTGGCACTGTTGGTGCTGTGCTACGCGGCACCCTGCTGCGTCATGCTGCTCTCCTACGGCCACATCCTGCTGACGGTGCGGGAGTCGCGCCGCGCCGTGGAGCAGCACGTCGTCTCGGCCGCCACGCGGCGCACCGGGAGCCTGCAGGCCGTCATCCTTAAGGTGGGGTCGATACACACCGTACACACACACACACACCCTGGCCCGGCCCTCAACCACGCTCTCCGTTAGCCGCTGTTGGACCCAGGCTGATAAGGCGTGCCACGAGTCGAAAGACAACTCTGAAGGATCTTGACGAATGGCTTAGTTATGGTTCGACGTCGATCCAACGCAAGGGGGTTTACAGACCCATTGGAACTGTTAACCTTGCGTCGAGGCGTCGCAGCAGCAAGGGCTGTGATTGGTCCACTCACTAAAACCCGACGCAGAAACCAAAAAACCCGGTTCACAGGTTATAGTCAAAGCTTCTGCGTGGGGTGCATTGTGGTTGTTGTTGGTCGTCGAAACATAACTGATCCTTTAAAGTCGCGAACATGTAATAATTCAGACTAGCTTGTAGCTTATAAACCGGCATGGACATAAAAAACATCCCAAGCCAATGTAGAGTCTAAAAGTCATGCAAATTAAAAGATCCTCGTGCATTTGACTAATTCCTCCCATGGGGAGGGGGACTGATGAGGGCTTTCTCCATGCCAACCTCGTTTTCTGGATCTCTTTCTCTCTGCATCACCTCGTACATCTCCCCTCCGTCCTGTGTCTCCCCTCTCCCCTTCGGCACCACCAGCTCAGTGTGGCCGTCTGCATCGTTCCTCTTGGCCTGGAGTCCCTATGCCCTGGTGTCCCATGCTGGCTACCTACGACACACGTCGAATCCCTGCCCCCCATGGCGTTCGCCGTGCCCGTTCGCCGTGCCCGCGGTCTTCGCGAAGTCCTCCACCCTCTACAACCCTCTGATCTACCTCCTCCTCAAACCCAACTACCGCCACCTCCTGAGCCAACACCTTCTGGCGCAGCGCAAGAAGTGCCCGCGTCTGCCCTGTCCGCCCCGCCTCTCGCTCTGCTCCTTCCTGGGCTCCTTCTCTGACCCCGCCCCCCCGTGTTCTGACTCTGCCCCCCAAGCCCTGGCCACACTGGGCCCCTCCCACTGTGACTGCGGGCAGTGCGCGGACACCTTCGAGTGTTTCAAACATTATCCTCGCTGCTGTCACGGCAATGTCAAGACCTCGCAGCCCGTACCGGGAGGCCGGTCGAGGGACCCCGGGGGCTCCCGGGGTCCCAGGCCGGGTGGGGGGTGGGTGCCTGGAGCCGGCCTGGCTCCTGTTCAGGCTGGCTTCTCGACCAATTGGAAGAGAGTAGGAGTGACGTTCAGTGATAAGAAGAACGTTCAACAGGAGAGTGAGCTCCACCTGGAAACTGTTTCCAAATAGGTCAAGACCCTCCAGAGTCACACATAAAGGGAGAGGATACTGCTTGGTAGATTATGGTTTAAAAACAACAGTTTAAGATTGTGATTGTGAGCAAAGCGTATTGCTAATGTCTATTGTTTCTATCTTTTTTTATAATGATATCGTTTAAAAAAGCTTGCCTACTACACTGTTTGGGTGTTGGGGTGAGTGAAATAAATCCCTTCCACTGTTGCATTGTGTGGAGCATGTTTTCAAAAGATTGGGGTTCAGGTTTAGCCTGAGTCCCTACCAGACTCTCGACTACTTCATTTAATTTGAGAGACTGGACCTACTCAATTGACAAATGTTAACTCACTTGAAGGCGGGTGTCTGTTGAAGTTTAAAACTATTGGATCTGCTCAGTGCCACTCTGGATCTGCTATAACCAATAGCTAACGTTTGGCCAGAAATCACGTTGCGCGCAGGCTGTGAACAAACCAAACACTGTGCCTGAAGATGTCCTTCAACGAGAGCTGACTTTATCTTCATCGTTCTCAGCCACTCCCTTACGCTACGGCTACACCAGACGCGGAAATTCACTCGTGCGGAAATAGAACGTTCACCAAGCGGAAATTTTAAATTAACCGGCTACACTGGACGCGTTAAAAATTGGCTCCTTTATCCTTTATGATCTCTTGTGTTTATATATTTTATAAACCAAGATCGCAAGACCCATCGGGAGAATGATCGTACGAGCGAAGATCCATCGTTATCGTGAAACGGGGCCCAGTTCAATAGCTGCTTATAGTATAGAAGTTACTCACCAGTTATGCCAACTGCCTCCGAAACCAGCTCTCTCATCCGGCATCTTCTTTTGACGTTTATTCCTTATATTTTCGGTCACTGTGGTCGTAAAGCTGTAGGCTACTCGTTTTTCAACTTCATGAATTAATAAATAATCATCCATTCTTGAACTATCAACTATCGAGGCCTACTTGCTATCTATATAGGCCTACTTACACTGTCTACGTATACTATCTATCTTATACACTCGTCTTCAAACAGAAAAGTAATGTTTTAATCGTTAAAAACGTTAAATCTCCATAGTAACAGCTCTCGAGGGTTTGGGAAATAATCAGATTTAGGCCTATTGATTCCCTCATTATTCACAGCAAAATATAATGATTTTCATTACATTTCATTGATTTATTACCATACTCTATTTTAAAAGGCCCACACAAACCTCGCGGAAAATAATAAAAATAGAAACCAGTCTATGTCTTAATTTTCCACGCGGAAATGTCGGCGCGGTACGTTCAGTTTCAGCGTCTGGTGTAGCCACTCTCATTGCTTTCAACGGTTTCGAATTCTGCTGCGTTCATACCGCGTCCGCAAAGCAAAATTTCCGCGTCTGGTGTAGCCGCGGCCTTAGACGGGCGTTAGGCATGTTAGGTCAGTTTCAGATCCAGTGAAAAACATGGTACTTCTTTCGACGTGATCAATGGAAGCAGGTATTTTGGAGACCAAAATACCAGAAGCAAAACTGGACGACAGCCCGGAGAGCTGAGGGCTGTCCACTCAGTGTCTAGGGGAGGATGAACAATATGGCTCTTCATTCAGGTCCATTTGAAAAACATTTAGCTAATCCATGGAGATCCACAAGTTACCTCAGATGTGAAGAAACAACCTTGTATCTGCAACCTGCAATCCTTTTGCTTCATTAACACCGACATCTTGTGAACACGCAACTCAGGGACACACAAAAACACGTGCGGCAGCAACAACAGTTAAGGTTGAACCAGCAGTAGCTCAGTGAGCTTGTAAAGCCACCACACACTTAAATCCCTGTCAACGAATTAACCTCACAATAACTATACAATGCATACTACTTTGTGGTGCTCTAGCCAATCTTATTTGTTTGACATTGATGAGAAGGCTGGTTTTTGCCGTAAGCGAAACATGGGTAATATATACTCTGTATTATGTTAATTTTAGTGTGTTATCTTTTATAGGTTTTGTTTGTGTGTTATTTAGTGTGATGTGATGCAAATTAAGAGGTTATGGAATTTATACAACCAATTTCCTTTTTAGAAGAAGTTTAATTTCTTGACCTGCACCTCTAACTTACGGTGCTCTGAACATTTTCTCTTACCTTATTTCTTTACTTTCGAACTAAACTCTTTCAATGTGAATACAGCTTTACTGGGTGTGGGCCTACATTCTAAAGGGTGTCCAAACAGATTCTTCAGATAAAAGTGCAATAGATTCCATGTCGAGAGTGGAGTTGATCTCATGCTCTCGCATTCAGTGTGTGAACCATGAAGTTAGATCTGTGGTGGTGTTTGCTGATGCAGTGCTTTGCCACTAAAAACAGGTATTGGTAGTCTCCATTAATCTCAATATAACTTTGAATATATTTGGGTTATAATATTTTATGTAGTGTATTTGATTTATTTTAATGATTTATATCCACTGCAAAAAGAATATTTGAATAACATCTATTTCTTCCATCCATTTCATTCCTTGACATTTGATCCCTGACAGAAACCTAAATTTAACGTCTGAAAAACATGTTAAAATGTAAAAGGTAAATAAAACCATCTGACCTACACTCCAGACAGATAAATAATAAAACGAATTCATTCTAGGAAAGGAATTATTCATACCATCCATGGAAATTGCATTCTTCATGCTTGATATCATCTTGTATTTATATTATGCTTTTATATTATCCCGTGGTAATTAAAGAAAAATTATATTGGCATGTCACATGTATAATCTATTTGTTTATTCAAGATTATATTTAGGTAATTTACATGAACCAAACAAGTTTTGTTTTCCCTATTACATTTTGAGTACCGGTATGTAGCGACCAAGTGATATGGACATGTAATAACATTCAACATGGCATGAAGGACAGACACAAGAGGTGGTTTTCAAGAACATGGCAATGAAGTGTTTATTTTCAGTTAACCAAAAAAATTTACAAAAACGAACAGTTACTTAACAGCAGACCTTAACTTCTTCCTGGATGATTCCCCAAGACTAAGAGCTTTTGACGTCATCAGCCGCAATGGTTCAACCTTGCACGTAAAAAAGTAAAATTGTACCGCGTGTCGCAAAGAAAAATGGAACATTCTTACTGCGCCAAAAAAAAAAGTGCTACCACACTACAGAGCCGCGCATTTCATGAGCATGGTGCAGAAAGTCATTCTATCTTTAAGTAGATGATCGTTACTTTCCTAATCGATAAAACATGATTCTAAAAAGGAAAACAACCTGTCAGATAAGGTTTGATGTGCAATACTGCTTTATAGTAGTTTATATTATGCCCAGCTTCCCCATTGGTCTCATGAGAACTAGGGTCTTGCGGAGTCTAGTGAATGCCAAAAGAGCACCAGCTCTACAGCCATGTCTCTTCTGCGTGTGAATGTGCAGGAGGACGAGGAGACCCATGGCATAGTTCGGTACTGGATTGGAGGTAGACGTGGATGGGATACTGCTGTATTTTAATTTTTCCCTACAATACTTTTAAGAACATTTAAGGGCGCCGTAAGAATAACTGTTACCACAAGCCAATTAATCTAAACTTGGACACTTTTGTGGTCGGCATTTGGTTTCACAGAAGCCAAAAGAAAAAGGTCCATGATAAATAGTTGTGTGGTTTTTTGTAAGCGACTTGTTGACATAAAAACAAGACAAAACAAAACAATTTGAAATATTTTTTCCTCTGTTGAACCCAATACTCATCCATGGCCAAGAATATTTAACACTGTAAGACTTCCACTGTAAAACTTATCAGAACAAATATATTTTAAGCAAGAGCAATGTGCAACTTAATTCAGTTTTCAAAACAAACCAAATCACTGTGATATATAATATTTAAGAATACAATCTTGATAAAAAAGGCCTGGAAAAAAAAATCAAGGCACAAAATATGCATACTGCAATGTATAACATTGACGTTTGCGCCATGCTGTGACGGTTGAAATCTGACAATGTTTCGAACTTATGTATCAAAATAAAAAAAATTAAAAAGAAACCAGAACAAGCTGAACAGGATCATTTGGGATCTTAAAACAGAGATCCCACCAACACCTCTCTATAACAAGGAAAGAGGGAAGAGAGATTAGTTGGACGCGCACCCCAGGAACATTTACCACCAATACTTCTGAAGATGGATCTTACCACAAAGGGACGCATTGGGCTTAACCTTTTGAATGTGTCTTGCACATTCAAAAGTGATTCAGCCACATCTTTTTATTGTTTGTTTTGTTCTTTTTTGATTTTGAGTCCTTGTCGTTACCCTGAACCGAGCACCAAACCTTGATAGCAAAAGCGCTACACTGTAGCGCTAAAACTGGACCAATTCCTAATTTTGAACATAGAGTTCTCCCAAAATATTTTCTCTTACAGGTTATATTTATTTAATGTTTTACCTGCTTTGAGAGGGTGATCATATATAAACAGAATAAGTTGGGCGAGAAAAACACCCATAATTTTCTAAACTTTTAACTTGCGCCGTACGACCATTTGTTTATTTCTAATCATCCCCGTTCTCATCCCAAGTAGTGCTAGCTTTCTAAGTGTCATCCCTGGTTATGTCAACTGCAGTGGGAATGCCCCAGAACTAAGCATAGTAACCCATAAGCACCGGCATGAAGAAGACCAACCAGAGTTCTTGACCCAAAACGCAAACGTCACGTTACCATTTGGAGGTCAGAAACTAGGAGATGGGGGGGGGGTGGGAGGGTAGAGAGTTTTTGTAACAATGAGGCAAGAAACACAAACACAGCAAGAATACTTGACCGCTGCACGTTCTAAAACGAATGTCCGGGTCAATAAGAACCAAGTTGGCTACGACCAGAATGGCTGCAAACAATAAAACGCTTCTAGTATTTTTTGTTAGTTGTGTCCTGACCCGAGAAGTTATAATTGGTTCAGCGTCGGCTACTGTCTGTCTAAGGGAACATGTGTGATGTAAACATCTGGCGGGCTGCCTACTCAGCAGTGGCGGAACAATTCCAAGAGATGTAGATGAGGATGGAAGTCAACCCACTTGGCTTAAGAAGACTCTGCGTCACCAGGCACAAAAGGCTAATGGTGGCGCCCGAGTGGTCGGTCGTTGAGATGTCACGGGTCCAGATAAAACGATAAAACAAATACGGTTACTATATCAAAAAAACACATTGGTGAAGTATACATGAATGGCAAGGGTAAACATAGGGGTGAAACGTTGTGAAAAGGTTCAGCCATTGCCCAACAAGGTTTCTCTTCTTTTATAGCACATCTAAAGCCTTTAACAAGTATTAAAGTTTTATGGCCAAAAAGACTCACCCAATGCTTCAAGAAACACCACAGTTTGAAGTCTAGATCTCT
>OLKM01007122.1:0-12567 GCA_900291075.1 Melanogrammus aeglefinus | reverse complement strand
TTTTGTGGAAGTTGTTTTATTTTTTTCTGTCACACTGTTAAAAGGTTTCTTCAACCATATCCAGTATAAAGACTCTTTCTCCACTGTCGTTTCAAACCTCAACTCTCCCCACCAGTATTGTATGAATGGTGAATGGCTTGCAAAGCCAAATGAAGGCATTTGCGGCATTAACGGCACTTGTAGAAATACCAACGGGAGCTTCAGGTGTCAGTGTCCAACCGGCTTCACTAACTATGGCAACGAAAGGACTCCATGTTTGGGTAATGCACCTACACCATTTTGTGAAGTAGCAGTATGAACATTTATCAATAGCAGCCTCTTCTCTCTTTAGTTGTAGTTCTAGCTATCAATTGCAACAGCTATTGTTGCAGCTCAGGCCGCCCCAATAAACATAGCTCCTAGAGGCCCGAAACTCGAGCGCCCAAAAGTTGATGTGGGAGTAACGATCTTAGAGTTGACGTGTTAACACGGTAGGGGGTAAGTTTTCCGAGCTTGGGTCCGGAATAGACGAGGGCCTCGCAGCCCCCTTCCGTTGTTCCAGTGTACTGGCGCTGAACTCGGCACAGCCTCTCCAAGACTAACCGAACGCACAACGACAGACACTGCCACAACTGCTAGAGGCCATGCGCTCCCTGAGTCCATCCACTATCGATCACGCATGCGTGCTCGCACCGACCTCTTACTACGACTTCGACTAAATCGAGACGAGTCGTTCAGATCTTTACGCGAAGTGAGAGGAAAGCCGAAACTATGTGCCTCACAGCGCCAAGTGTAAGCTGTGTGAATTTCGTTGGACTACACCTTGACCACGATCACCGCGAGTGTAACTCTTGATGTATGTATATATGTACAACGACATCGCAGAGAGGATCCTGTGGAATAGAGCGGTGGATACTGAGGGGAGCCGATAAACAACAGTATCTCTTTGTCGAAAAACAAGGAGATGGCCCGGAATGCTTCCGTGTGTCCTCGCTATCCGCCGTCCTCCTCCTTTCAAACAACCAGACGAGATCACCGCTGAACCAATCGCAAAACCTCCCCAACAGACCAGCGAGGGAGCGTCGGCATGTCCTGGGCTGCGCACCAAAGTCATTCAAGATTGGTTTACTGAAGGGTCCAGAAGGTGCTAACAAAAACGCATCAGATGTGCTACAGTTGCTACAGAGCGACGCCGAGTGTAGCACAAGCAGCGCCTCGCGCCAGGGCCCGACGAGTCCACCCCACACAGGTCTGAGCAATTGCTCAGATATCATCACTTTCAGCGGCCGAAGACAAATCACCTCCCGCTCCACACATGCCACCCTAGCCGAGCGGGCGTGCGATTGACCACCACATCTTTCTCTAAGGGGGATGGAGCGCGGTCCCGCCCGAGCACCATCCCAGAGGTCCCATCACCATATCGCTGGTAGACAAAACAAGAGGAAACACCAACGATAGAAGCTCAGATATCCATGCTGCAGCATCCGCCGTAGCAGGCACTGCTGAAGGCACAATGACCTCGACCTCTGTGGTCACTGGCGGAGTTTCTAGCATGCAGCTTTCTTCACCATGACCAGCTCAACCCTATCAGCCTCAGCTGTCTCGCGGCCAACCACTCGCCCTATCCATAGAGGGGGCTTTCTTCACAAAGCTCAGTACAGCGTCCCCCGGCAGACCGACTATGCTTCTCAATGGTCTACGTCAGCAGTTCCGTCAAAGACATGTACTTGTCATACAACTCCCTGCTAAACCTTGGACTCCTGCCGCGCTGCTTCCCATCTCCTGGTGACGTTATCGACGCCCAACTTGAGAGCCCACGGGACATATGTACGGTGGCTGCAGACCTTTACCTTTATATGACTGTATCATGAGAGAACTCTTCGATATTGATTGATTTAAGTTTTTTAACACCAAACGATGATTTACGTCCCTACGGATTATAAATACAGGAAATCAAATGTAAATGTTAAGCATGTACAACTAAATGGAGTACTCAAAGGCTGACTGAAATAATTCAACGACTTACATAGAAAAGTTATACATGTCCTTAATAAGTGAAAGTTGTTCCGTGAAATAGATCCGTGACTCCATCAAGGTGGCCGCGGGAGATGCGTCCGCGGTCGTGCTTCGAGCGGATCATAGCTGCGAGAGTGGGAAGTCCCTCAGGTTGCCTGAGATCTTCCCACTGGCGGAAGAGTCGGACAACCAAAAGTGATTTAGTGGAAAAAACCTCCTGGAATGGATTGAGTCCATTTTGTTCTTGAGGGAATTTTTCTAGTTCAGAAATATTTCATGAGTAAATAGCTGCCCAGTTAGATGATTTGCAAATTGCCTACATGACATGGGGCGTTTGAGTTTGGCTGAGGCAGCTTTGCTGGGTATTCTTGGTCTTGTTGCAACACATTTAAGGCCAACGTATACTAGCCTACTGCGCCTAATCCGTCAATCTGACTCGTAACTACGTAGACCCCTCGAGCATCAAGTTCTTCGGCGTCGGCATTGTCGGATACGCAATGTGTGCAAGTAAAAACAATGTTCAAAGTAATTAAGTGCAAGTCAATACCGGGAAAAGAGATTCCGGAAAATTATTTTGTAAATGACCAATCCAGGCCCTCGACCGTCTCCGTTGCGGTGTGTGTGAAATTATTTGGATGCGCACGTAAGTAGCGGTGAGGCGTCTCCGACAGGGCTCTCGGCTACGGAGAAGACTCTCTGTGTCTACGTACAGCACTTTACAGAGGACTGTAAACCGGCCTTCAGTGTCGTGCTTAGACATAGTTATGAAATATATGTGCATAATACATGGTTCTGGAGGTGTGTTTGACCCATAGCTCAGGCACAGTTTTTTCCTTGATACGATGATCCAGGCTCGTACAAACATTCTCACGGATAACTGCTTCGAACGTTATCAATTTCTGTGCGTTCCCAAACTCCTCTTAGGTTATGCTCCCACTTCGTGCCTCGTCAATAATAGCGTGTACGTTATCTCAATGTTTCTTGACCGTCACGTGCCCTCATACCTTCGATGCGTGCTTCTTTACATTTGTAAATGTTGAGGCAAAAAAATCCTCTAGTGAGGGTAGTCGTTCAGTATTTAAAGTACTACCATTGTTGGTCTTGTCCACGCCAGTCGCAGGGGTGCGGTGTTTTAATGCCGCCTTCATGAAATCCGCTCAGAGGTGTCGGAGCCTCTATTAGCGGCTATGATGGTCTTCAGCGTAAACTTCCTCTACTCTGAATAGAGCGTTCAAGAGTCAGTAGACGTGTGACATGTCTTAAAGCTGGAATAAAACTGATTTGTTTGTGCAGACTAGACTTTGAGCATAGAAGAAGTATAGGATGCCTCAGGAGACGCCTCTGCAGCTTCTTTTCTGATCACATGATTTCAACGCCCTCTACTGTATATTCCAGCACTGTTCAATGTTCCGCAATATCTTCCAATTAGATCGCATGCACCGCCGTTCTATGTGTTCACGAAAACGGAGCACATCGCTCTTGAAGATGCCGCTTTCGCCGACTAGTCAAAAGTTGCCGCATTAGGGCCGAACAGTCCATATGTGAAAATACACAATCCTAGAGTTCCCCTGGAATCTCGTTTCCCTCTTACTCAGCTCACTCACACAACACATACTATGCACCAAAATACAAACATACTAGACTTTCATGCATCTATCTACTCTGTTCACAATGCATATTGGAAGAGAAAAGTTGACAAAACTTGCACTTCATTTTGACACAGTGTTTTTGACCTTATGGACATTAGAGCAGAGGTCTAATTGCCACACGGGCACCATTTTCACACACGCACACAATAGGCTAAGGTAGGTATAAGTGCTATAATCAATACCATTAAAATTATTTAGGGTAGAAAGCACACTGCAAACACAGTAACAACACATACACCACACACGCACTAAACATTAACAATTGGATTTGTTTAGTTTTTATCAACATTTCTTTTACGCAGAATATTTATTCCTGTATACTGTGCGCTTCATACATTCACCTGTGAGAGAGAGAGAGAAAGCAGGGCTAAAAACTCCAGGGATTGTTGTATTTACAAGGCATATAGGGACTGTTGCCATAATACACCCTCTTTATTTTGTCTAAATCGGCAAACGGCACTTCGGACCATGCGTTCATTTTGCGTAACAGGACCGTTGCATAGTTGGATGCCGATCTAATGGGAAATATTTCGGAACAACTAAATGTCGGAACAATGAATTTTTGGAGTCGGGAATATTCAGCCGCACCGCAGAATCCCGGTAATGCGCGGGCTGATGTGACCTGTCGCTCATAGGGAAAGCTTATCACATAGTTCGCCGCCTGATTTTATCCCATTGAATGCATTACTGTTAAATGCACGCAACTTTCGCGAACATGCCTATTACGTTTTTCTCTACCGCCTTTAAACTGAACAATGGCACATAAAATGGTCAAAACTCGTTGACATGAAAATGTATCATTTTAAATCCAACAAACATAGGCCTATGTGTTTATCCGGGGGATACTCCATGAAGACTGGGACCAGAAAAAGATTACTTACTCTCCATTGAATTATAATATTCTGTTCTTCGTCCCAGTCTTAATATGGTCCTGGAATTAACATATTTGTTGTTTCGTTGGATTTAATGATCTTTTCATGCAAAGAAAACTTAAAAAAATTCACGAGTCAGTTTGATAATGTCAGGTTTATGTGCTGGGGCTGCTTTGTGAACAAAGTTGTCGCGTTCTCTCAAACGCGACAGATATACGTCCCCACCCGCACTCCCTCTG
Organism: Melanogrammus aeglefinus; assembly: GCA_900291075.1. Taxonomy (NCBI): domain Eukaryota; kingdom Metazoa; phylum Chordata; class Actinopteri; order Gadiformes; family Gadidae; genus Melanogrammus; species Melanogrammus aeglefinus. The sequence continues at coordinate 7,812 of OLKM01007122.1, read as the reverse complement.
GAACTCTGGTACAGGGCATGTCGATCTCTTTGCTCCACCTTCCACCGTTTTTCTCCACAGCGGGAGGTAAAAGCACTCCGCAAAGAGGGAGAAATACCATTTATAAGTCAAGGCATGTTGAGAGTTTTAGTTACTGCCGATGGGACATTGTCGGCCTTGTCCACGCAGTCGCAGGGAGCCTAGACGTCACTACGAGACATGTGCTCGTGTTCAAGTATCCATACTTCCAGAGTTACACTTAACGAAGTTACACTATCCAAACTCACTAAGTGGCGCTAATTTTCTGATGACAGCTGCTGTTCCCAAATCGGAATACTCCGTGGGCACTAACTCAACACGACGCCGCTCCTCGCAATATAGACTCTCCAATCCTCCCCCAAATAAGTATAAATAAACAAAAATGTACAAGCTATGTGAATGCGCAGACTTGGCTCAGCTGGCTCTGCCCTGCTACGTCAAATATTGGCTGCCGTTGAGTACGAAAAAGTGTACATCGCCACGCACTTTTGCGATTTTGACCGTTTTGAGTACCACCATTCGAGTCCTTTCAGACACTTATTTTCGCCGATTTGAATCGGAATCCTACGTACTCAAAATTAGGCTAGTAAGTACGGATAGTATTAATGGATCATTGGAACACGGCATGTGCTTTTTCATTGTGTTTTCTCTACAGCCTTTACTGAAGAATTGCCAAAAAACGGTTCAACTTTGACATGAAAAAATTATCATTTAAATCACAAACACATATGTGTATTCCGGGCATATAAAGACTGGGAACACCAAATAAATTACTTTCTCTCCATCGAAGCAATTCATATTTTACGATCTCTAGGTCCCATGCGCTCTACCGGAAGGGCGTGACTTAGCACTCTATACTGGCGGGTTGTGTGGGCAATACATTGCTCTATGTCCTTGTGTGTTCCCATGGTGTGAAGACCCATGAGTTGCTCCAGGGACAACATCTGTTGGTTCCAATGCCTACTGCACAAACACCATCGGAGCTACACCTGTACCGTCGCTCTCAGGGTATACGAAGCAGAGTGCTACAAGTCCCACCTGCATTGGTAAGACATTTGTTTTTGTGGAAGTTGTTTCTATTTTTTCTGTCACAACTGTAAAAAGGTTTCTCAACCATATCCAGTATAAAGACTCTTTCTCCACTGTGTTTCAACCCCTCAACTTCCCACCAGATATTGATGAATGTGAAGATGGTGCAAAGCCAAATGAAGGCATTTGCGGCATTAACGGCACTTGTAGAAATACCAACGGGAGCTTTAGGTGTCCAGTGTCCAACGGCTTCACTAACTATGGGGCAACGAAAGGATCCATGGTTGGGTAATGCACCTACACAGTTTGTTGACGTAGCAGTTATGAAATTTATCATAGCAGCCTCTTCTCTCTTTAGTTGTAGTTCTAGCTATCAATTGCAAAGCTATTTGTTGCAGCTTCAGGCAGCCCCAATAAACATCTCTCTAGAGGCCCGAAACTCGAGCGCCCAAAAGTTGATGTGGGAGTAACGATCGAAGGTGTAGTGGTACGTGTTCACACGTAGGTGGGAAGTTTTTCGAGCTGGTCCGGAATAGACCGAGGCCTCAGCCCTCTTCCAGTTGTTCCAGTGTACTGGCGCTGAACTCGGGGACAGCCCTCCTCAAGGACTAACCCGAACGCAACCAACACGGAAACACTGCCACAACTGCTAGAGGCCATGCGCTCCTGGCAGTCTCCTATCGCCACATGCGTGCTCCGCACCGAACCTTCTACGACTTCGACAAGATCGAGACGAGTCGTTCAGATCTTTTACCGCGAAAGTGAGAGGAAAGGCCGAAACCTGTGCCTACAGCGCCAAGTGTAGCTGTGAATTTTCGTTGGACTACACTGACCACATCATCCGCGATGTAATCTCGAATGGATTATATGACAACGACATCCGCAGAGAGATCCTGGGAATAGAGGGGATACTGGAGGAGCCGATAAACAAAGTAATCGCCTTTGTGAAAAACAAGGAGATGGCCCGGAATGCTCTCCCGTCGTCCTCGCTATCCGCCGTCTCCTCCTTCAAACAACAGACGACATCACCGCTGAACCACGTCGCAAAACCCTCCCCAACAGACCAGGCGAGGGAGGCGGCATGTCCTGGCTGCACCAAGTCATTCAAGATGTTTACTGAAGGGTCCAGAAGGTGTAACAAAAAACCGCATCAGATGTGCATACAGTGCTACAGAGCGGACCGCCAGTGTAAGCACCAGCAGCGCTCGCGCCAGGCCCCGACGGTCCACGCCACACAGTCTGAGCCAATTGCTCAGATATCATCACTTCAGGGCGAGACAAACCCACCTCCCCGCCCCACACACGCCACCCTAGCCGGGCGGGCCATGCGATTGGACCACCACATCTTCTCTAAAGGGGAATGGAAGCGGGCCCGCCTCCGAGACCATCCCAGGGTCCCAATCACCATATCGCTGGTAAGACAAAACAAGAGGGGCACCAACGATAGAAGCTCAGATATCCATGCTGCAGCATCCGCCGTAGCAGACACTGGGAGCACAATCCACCTGTGGGTCACTGGCGGATTTCCTAGCATGCAGCTCTCTCATGATGCAGCTCCAACCTATCAGCCTCAGCCTCTCCGCGGCCAACCACTCGCCCATATCCATAGAGGGGCTTTCTTCCAAAGCTCAGTTAACAGCGTCCCCCGGCAGACGGACTATGCTCTCAATGGGTCTACTGTCAGCAGTTCCGTTCAAAGACATGTACTTGTCATACAACTCCCTGCTAAACCTTGGACTCCTTGCCGCGTTGCTTCCATCTCCTGGTGACGTTATCCACGCCCAACTTGAGAAGCCCACGGGACATATGTACGGTGGCTGCAGACCTTTACCTTTATATATGACTGTATCATGAGAGAACTCTTCGATATGATTTGATTTACGGTTTTTAATCACAAACGATGATACAGTCCTACGGGATTAAAATACAGGAAAATCAAATGTAAATGTAAGCAATGTAAATAAATGGAGTACTCAAAAGGCTACTGAAATAATAACAGACTTACATATAAAGGTATACATGTCCTTAAATAAGGTGAAAGTTGTCCGTGAATAGATCCGTGACTCCATTCAAGGTGGCCGCCGGGAGAATGGTCCGCGGTCTGCTTGAGCCGGATATAGGCGAGAGTGGAAGTCCCTTCAGTTGGCCTGAGATTCTTCCACAGTGGCAGGAAGGTGGACCAACCAAAAGTGATTTATAGTGAAAAACCTCCTGGATGGATTTGAGTCATTTTGTTCTTGAGGAATATTTTCTAGTTCAGAAATATTTCATGGGAGTAAATAGCTGCAGTAGATGTTGCAATTGCCTACATTGACATGGGGCTTGAGTTTGGGCTGAGCGGCTTGCTGGGTATTCTGGTCTTGTGCAACAACATTTAAGGCCAACGTATATACTAGCCCTACTTGCCTAATCCGTAATCTGACTCCGTAACTACGTAGACCCCTCGAGCATTCAAAGTTCTCGGTCGGCATGTCGGATACGCAATGTGTGCAAAGTAAAAACAATGTTCAAAGTAAATAAAGTGCAAAGTCAAACCGGAAAAGAGATTCCGGAAATTATTTTGTTAAATGACCAATCCCAGCCCTCGCCGTCTCCGTTGCGAAGACGGATAGTTAAAAATTATTGGATGCGCACGTAAGTTTACGGTGAGGGTCTCCGACAGGCTCCTTCCGGCTACGGAGAAGACTCTCTGTGTCTACGTACAGCACTTTTACAGAGGACTGTAAACCGGCCTTTCAGTGTCGCTATAGACATAGTTGTATAATATGAATGTGCATAATACACTGTTCATGGAGTGTGTGTTTTTGACCATAGCTCAGGGCACAGTTTCCTGATAACGATGGAATCCAGGCTCGTACAACATTCTCACGGATAATCTTTCGAACGTTCATCCAATTTCTGTGCGTTTCCCAAAACTCCTCTTAAGGTTATGCTCCCATTTCGTGCGTAAATAGACGTACGTTATCATGTGTTCTTACCGTCACTGCCCTCATACCTTCATGCGTGCTTTACATTGTAATGTTGAGCAAAAAAATCCTCTAGAGGGTGTCGTTCAGATTTAAAAGTTACTCCATTGTTGGTCTTGTCCACGCCAGTCGCAGGGTGCGGCGTTAATGCCGCCTTCAAAACGCTCAGAGGTTCGGAAGCTCTTTAGGCTATGTGTCTTCAGGTAAACCTTCTCTACTTCTGAAATAAGAGCGTTCAAGAGTTCGTAGACTATGACATGAAACCGGGAAAAACTGATTTTTTGTGAGACTAGACTTGATAAAAAAGTATGGATGCCCTCAGGGACCTCTTTGCGCTTCTTTTCTGAATCAGATTCAACGCCTCACTATTCCGACTGTTCAATGTTCCGCAATATTTCCCATTAGATCGACATGCCACCGACGATTCTATGTTACGAAAACGGAGCACATTGGTCTGAAGTGCCGTTTTGCCGATTAGTCAAAAAGTGCCGCATTAGGGCCGACAGTCCAATATGCCGAAAATACACAATCCCTAGAGTTCCCCTGGAATCTCTTTCCCTCTTACTCACTCACTCACACACACAGACTATTGCACCAAAATACAACATACTAGACTCTCATGCATCTATCTTATCTCATGTTCACAATGCATATTGGAGAGAAAAGTGACAAAAACTTCACTTCATTTTGACACATGTGTTTTTGACCATGGACATTAGAGCAGAGGTCTAATTGCCAACACGGGCACATTTCACACACGCAACACAATAGGCTAAGTAAGGTATAAGTTTGACTAAATCAATACCAGTAAAATTATTTAGGGTAGTAAAAGCACACTGCAAACACAGTAAACAACACATACACACACACAGCTACTAAACATAACAATTGGATTTGTTTAGTTTTTTTTACTCAACATTTCTTTACGAGGAAAGTATTAATTCCTGTATACTGTGCGCTTCATAAATTCACCTGCTGAGAGAGAGAGAGAAAGAGAGGCTATAAAACTCCAGGGATTGTGTATTTACGGCATATAGGACTGTTGGCCTAATACACCTCTTTTTTGTCTAATCGGCAAAACGGCACTTCGGACCAATGCGTTCCATTTGCGTAACAGAACCGTTGGCATAGTGGCATGCCGATCTAATGGGAAATATTTCGGAACACTGAAATGTCGGAACAATGATGCGTCGGAATTTGCAGCACGGCACCGCAGAAATCCGGCTAATGCCGCGGGCTGATGTGACCTGTCGCATAGGGAAGTTATCACATTTCCGCCGATTTTATCCCAGAATGCATTATGTAATGCAACGCAACTTGTTCGGAAACATGCCTATTACGTTTTCTCTACCGCCTTTAACTGAACAATGGCACAATAAATGGTCAAACTCTTGACATGAAAATGTATCATTTAAATCCAACAACATAGGCCTATGTGTTATCCGGGGGATATTAAGACTGGGACCAGAAAAAAATTACTTACTCTCCATTGAATTAATAATTATTTTTTCTGGTCCCAGTCTTAATATGTCCTGGATTACACATATGTTGTTTGTGGATTTAAATGATCTTTTTTCATGCAAAGAAAACTAAAAAAATTCACGAAGTAGTTTGATAATGTCAGGTTTTGTGTGGGGCTGCTTTGTGAACAACAGCTTGTCGCTTCTCTCAACGCGAAAGATATACGTCCCCACCCGCACTTGGAACTCTGGTACAGGCATGTCGATCTCTCTGCTCCACTTCACCGCTTTTTTCCAAGGGGAGGATAAAAGCATCGAAAGAGGAGAAAACCATTATAAGTCAAGGCATGTTGAGAGTTTTAGTTATGCCGATGGGGACATTGTCGGCCTTGTCCACGCCAGTCGCAGGGAGCCTGACGTCACATACGAGACATGTGCCGTGTTCCAATATCCATACTTCCATGAGTACACTTAAACGAAGTACACTATCCAAACTCACTAAGTGCGCTAATTTTCAGATGACAGTGCTGTTCCAAATCGAATACTCCGTGGTGCACTAACCGGAAATTACGATCACGACTGCCGCAGGGGCTCCTCCCCCGCAATAAAGATTCCGCTTTGAACGGTGAACTCTTTACGCCCTAGCATCTTTAAAAAGCTATAAAAACTATAAAACTACAAAATGACTCAATTAATGCAGGCTATGTGGAAAATTGCGCAGACTTTGGCTCAGCCTGGCTCTGCCCTCTTCCGCTACGTAGCTAAAATGGCTGCCGTTGAGTACGAAAAGTGTACATCGCCACGCACTTTGCGGATTTGACCGTTTTTGAGTTACACCATCCGAGTCCTTTCAGTACACTTTATTTTTCGCCCGATCTGAATCGGAACGTCCTACGTACTCAAAATTAGGCTAGTAAGTACGGATAGTATATGGATATTGGAACACGGCAATGTAGTCTTTTTCATTGTGTTTTCTCTACAGCCTTTAACTGAAGAATTGCCCAAAAAACGGTCAAACTCTTGACATGAAAAAATTATCATTTAAATCCACAAACAACATATGTGTAATCCGGGGCATATAAAGGACTGCGACACAAAGATAATTACTTTCATGTCCATCGAAAGCCTTTCATATTTCTAACGATCACATCACGCACACATTCACACACCGACGGCGGAGTCAACCATGCAAGGCAACAGCCAGCTCGTCAGGAGCAGTTAGGGTTAGGTGCCTTGCTCAAGGTCGCCTCGACACTCAGCTCGGAAGGGGATCGAACCAACAACCTTCAGGTTGCCAGCCAACCCCCTCTACCTCCTGAGCTACTGCCACATAAAGACTGGGACCACAAAATAATTACTTTCTCTCCATCGAAAGCAATTCATATTTTACGATCTCATAGGTCCCATGGGCTCTACCGGAAGGGGCGTGACTTAGCCACTCTATACTGCCGTCTTGTGTGGGCCAATAACATTGCTCTATGTCCTTGTGTGTGGTCCCTCCCCATGGTGTGAAAGACACCAATGAGTGCTCCAGGGACAACATCTGTGGTTCCAATGCCTACTGCAACAACACCATCGGAAGCTACACCTGTACCTGTCATTTGTTTTTGTGGAAGTTGTTTCTATTTTTTCTGTCACAACTGTAAAAAGGTTTCTCAACCATATCCAGTATAAAGACTCTTTCTCCACTGTGTTTCAACCCCTCAACTTCCACAGATATTGATGAATGTGAAGATGGTGCAAAGCCAAATGAAGGCATTTGCGGCATTAACGGCACTTGTAGAAATACAACGGGAAGCTTCAGGTGTCAGTGTCCAACGGCTTCACTAACTATGGCAACGAAGAGACTCCATGTTTGGGTAATGCACCTACACCATTTTGTGAAGTAGCAGTATGAACATTTATCAATAGCAGCCTCTTCTCTCTTTAGTTGTAGTTTCTAGCTATCAATTTGCAACAGCTATTGTTGGCAGCTCAGGCCGCCCCAATAAACATAGCTCCTAGAGGCCCGAAACTCGAGCGCCCAAAAGTTGATGTGGGAGTAACGATCGAAGAGTGGTACGTGTTCACACGTAGGTGGGAAGTTTTCCGAGCTGGGTCCGGAATAGACGAGGCCTCAGCCCCCTTCCAGTTGTTCCAGTGTACTGGCGCTGAACTCGGGGACAGCCTCCTCAAGACTAACCCGAACGCAACCAACGAAACACTGCCACAACTGCTAGAGGCCATGCGCTCCCTGGCAGTCATCCCTATCGCCACATGCGTGCTCTGCACCGACCTTCTACGACTTCGACAAGATCGAGACGAGTCGTTCAGATCTTTTACGCGAAAGTGAGAGAAAA
>OLKM01007121.1:0-12569 GCA_900291075.1 Melanogrammus aeglefinus | reverse complement strand
GCTGCTAAGGGAGAACAAGGAGCACTGCCAAAGAGCCCTCTAAAATGAACCTCCAGCAGCGCCACAAATGTGCATGTGGTCTGGCTCAAAACGGTAGAATAACAGACTCCATGAGGGTGGATATGAGGGACCGAACATCACAAGGTGTGGGATTTGTGCGTAACAGCCCAACACCGTGCAGGGACGTTTTGGCATTGCCGAGAACACCAATTATTCGGAAAATCGCCACTTTGGCGCGCCTGTGATCTTCACAGATGAAAGCAGGTTCACACTGATGCACATATGACAGATGTGACAGAGTTTCTGGAGACGCCAATGGAGAACGTTCTGTGCCTGCAACATTCCTCCAGGCATGACCGGTTGGCGGTGCTGGTCAGTAATGGCCTGTGGGCTGCTATTTCTTTGGGGGGCCGCACAGCCCTCCAGTCATGTGCTCACCAAAGGTAGCCTAACTGCCATTTAGGTACCGCAGATGAGATCCTCAGACCCCTTATGAGAACCAGGTGCTCTGGTGCTTGGCGGATGGCCCTGGGTTCTCCTAATGCAAGACAATGCTAAGACCTCATGTGGCTGGAGTGTATGTCTGCAGTTCCTGCAAGACCGAAGGCATGATGCTATGGACACTGGCCCGCTCTGTTCCTCCAGACCTGAATCCAATTGAGCCACATTCTGGACTCCATGTCTTGCTCCATCCACCAATGCCACGTCGCACCACAGGACTGTCCAGGAGTTGCGGATGCTTTAGTCCAGGTCTGCGGAGGAGATCACCTCAGGAGACCACCCGCCACTCCATCAGGACGATGCCAGGCGTGCTCCCTGATAGTGCCCTACAGACTTGTAGTTGCAAACCACACTACAGCCTGTAGTGTGTTTTTCCACTTTAATGTGAAAAAATGTGTTGAACTCCAAATCCAGACCTCCATGCGGTTAATGAATATAATTTCCATTGGATATTTTTGTTGTGATTTTGTTCAGTAGACTGAGTAAAGAACAAAGTATAGTTAAAAATATTTCATTCATTCAGATCTTAGGATGTGTTATTTTAGTGTTCCCTTTATTTTTTTGAGCAGTGTATATATAAAAGTATATATATATACAGTATTATATATATAATAACATATATGATCTGCTGTAACAAAAGTTCGGAAAACTTGAATATCCATAATACAATAGCATTGACCCTTTTTTGGCATTTGGGGTTGTTTAACATATACATAAATAGGGTGCACTGAAGCCTACTACTATCTGCGCCAGACCCCTGCTGAAGCTCTCTCTCTCTCGTTTCGTTCTGTAGAGCAGGAAAAAGATTGCTAAATGCTCCCATTCTCGTATTGTATATACAGTATATAATATTCACGGATTCCTTAGATCAGGTGGGACGTATTCTGGAAACCGGGCGGGTCTATCCTGCTGTTACATCTTTCCTGCTGTCGGCTCCCAGACCATGGTCGAGGAGCACAAGGGAGACGTTCCCTCCAGGGACAATGTTTTTTCGGGGGTAACACCCCTTACGACTGGCAGTGGCTCTGCTGCTTAGAGGTCAGAATATGGTCGGAATGCAGCGGCTAAACCGATTTCTTTGACACTAGACTGACACACGCTACCGCTCGCTCCTCCTCGCTTCGTACACTCACTTGGTGACATCACTCACACACACACTGCCATTTCTCGCGCCACACACTTATTGCTACTCTCGTAACACTGCTCTCATGCATGTCTATCTTTTTATTTTGGGCTTGTTTGTCTCCAGCAAGTTTTTCTTCATGAATGACTTAAGCCCATTGGTGAAACACAACACTGCCAATGTGGCAGTTCCATGCGCAACAGGGATTTGAAGTTAACAATCAAGATGGATACAAAGTCGAAACCTGGCTCAGGCCAAAACACTTGACCATGATCCACAACGCAGAACTGGCACAAAATCTTTCCAACAGCGTCAGATGGAAACGAAGTATGACGAGACCCTGGTTTGTGTGAGCCAGCATCATCAAGAGCTGTTGAAAGAGGTCCTTGGACCCTATCCCCCCATATCCAACACTGGCCAATCACCAATAACCATCAATTTGTTTCTCGGAGGAGATCCTGTTTAAACACAGTCGGGGAGGATTCGAAGGGCAAGCCTGGAAGGAGTTCATTAGAAAAACACCAACATGTCCAATAAAAGTCACAGCAAACTCAGTTGCAGCACAGCTGGTGGCAAACGGCCATAAACAAAACCGGCGCAGTCCCACAGGAGAATACCGCCCTGTGTAACTCGGAGTCACACTCGACAGGACATTCTCAAAACCCACCTTCAAGCCCCAAAGCCAAGGTCAACACTCACAACAACATCCTGCGCAAACTGGTAAAATGAAAGAGGGGCGCTGATCCACCAACCATCCGTCCAACCACCCTAGCCTTGTTCTTCTCCACAGCTGAAAACCTGTGCTCAAGCTGGAGCCGCACTCACCACACCAAACTGGTTGACCCAGCCCTCAACAACACCTGCCGCATCATCACAGGATGCACCCCTCCCCCCCCACACACACACAGACACACACACATTAGATAATCCATCGTTGCCCAAGACGAGAGGAGAGCAAAGGAGATCAATATCAGGCACACCAATGCACGGACACACAGCACCTTCATCCTCACTGAAATCCAGACCCAGTTTCCTGCAGACCGTCCCACCTCTCCAGACAACCAAAGAAACAGCAAGGACCAACATCTGGAAAGATGAATGGGAACCAGCTCAACACACGAGCCCATGACTGGATGGAGAGGGGAATCACTCCGACAGAATGCCTCACAAGCGGGCACAAGCTCCCTTGGCTAACCTGGAAGACCCTCAACAGATTACGAGTGGAGCACAGGACGTGCAAAGCACTTATGAAAACACGGAACTACCGTGTTTGTGTCAGAAGACACATGCAGCTCTGAGATGTACAGGCAATTTTCAACCTACTGAAGTGTGAAGATGCCTCTCAGTGCAGCCCCCAGGACCTGGCTGAAACGACCCCATCAGCTGTGACCTGCCCCCAGATACTGGCTGAACATCTGAGATTACAACGGACTCGAAGAAGATACAGAATATCAATTTAAAGTATTGTTATTATGGAGGGAACATTTTCATTAATACACTTCAATAGCAGAGGTCTTTATAATAATTATACAAAAATCAAGGACTACCTGAGACAATATGACTGCCTAGTGTAATTGCTGCATCTCAAACCTGGCCGAATGATGAGAAGGGGAAAGATTCATCTAACAATGATTTAGATAAAATGATAAAATTTCAACAATCAAAAAATGTCATGACATTTATATCTATATAAATAGATGCTGAAAGTCTAAGAACATAAACACATACGTTCTATTTCTAGAACACCAGTCTCCTGCCCAAATATATTAAATGAAAGATGATACCTGAACCTAAATGAAAGCAAAACAGATTGTCATGTTCCAAATTGTCATTTTCCCATTCACCTGCCTGCCACCCTGGTCTCCCCTAATTAACCCAGCCACCTTCACCTGTGCTCCCCCTATAACAGTCCTCTCCTTTCACTCAGTCCTTGCCAGATTGTCTCTCGTTTCATTTAGAGCTTTCCCGCAACTCCCGATTGACTTTGTCTACTCAACTCTATTGTCTACTCCACTTGTTAACGAATCCTCGCCTGTCTGCCGTCCAGCCCCTGTCGGTCTGTCTGCTCCTCTGTCCCAGACTCCTGATCCACCTTCCTGTCTTCCTGTTATTGACCCTTCGCCTGCCTGACCTCCCACCCAACGTTGAGTTCCTGTCGGTCTGTCTGCATTCCAATTCCCGACTCCCGATCTGCTCTTCTGCCCTCCCGTTGCCATCTCCTCGCCTGCTTACCCACCGACGATTCCCTGACCACCTGTCGGTGACTTACTGTCTGCTCCCTGCCTGCCCGATCCAGTACCAGAATAAATCCTTGAAATTCTTCTACAACTGTCGTCTGTCTGTGCACTTAGGTTCTGCCTAACCCCCCCGTTACAGCACAATCTGGACAAGAATGGACCCATCCCAGACGGACGACCGCATCTCCCCGGTGGAGAACGCGCTGCAGCAATTGATGGCCTCTACCAGGGCCGCCACAGCTCAGGGACAGCAAGACCTGGCAAAGTCCGCCAGGAATTGGCGAATGTCCGGGCCGGCGCCACCGCCCCACCTCCTGCTCCAGCGGCAACAGAAACTCCCGCCCCTCTGCCCCGTGAGACTAATGTGGGAGCCCCTAAACATTACGATGGTGACCCTACCACCTGCAATTGCTCAATAATTTTCTCCCTTCAGCCGATCACCCTCGCCTCCGAAGAAGCCTGGGTGGCTTACACCGTAAATGATCTCTGCGGACGGGCAAGTCTTTGGAGCACGGCTGAAGGGCCCCCGCCTGCCGCTCCTGCTCCTTTGCTGAAGAGCTTAGGAGAATCTTCTCCTCTCGGAGCCGAGGTCGGACGAGAATTGTTGGCCCTGGCCTAGGGAAGCCGACTACCCTGTCGAGTTCCGCACCAGGACCCCCATGTGTGATTGGAACCCGCCGCCCTCCGTAATGTCTTCCTACAAGGGCTGGCTGGGTACATCAAAGATGAGCTTGTTTCCCACGACCCGCCATCTTCACTGGAAGCCCTGATTGAGCTCGCTACCCGCCTCGACCTCCGAATCCAGACTCGCAGGAGGGAGAGACGTTTTGAAGTCCCGCCATGCAGCCCTTCTCTCCCTTGGTCCCCAGTTATCCCCGCCTCCCTTCCACTGACCCCAACTGCTCCCTTGAGGATGGGGGATCCGAAGCTCATGCAGGTGGGCCGCACCCATCTTTCCCCAGAGGAGAAAGAGAGAAAACGGAAGCAGAATCTTTGTTTGTACTGCGGCCAGCCAGGAAACTTCACTGATCGATGCCCGGTAAAAGCCAGAGCTCACCAGTAACCAGAGGCATACTGGTGAGCTCCGTCGCAGACTCTACCTCTCCCAAAGACCCACTCTCTCCAATGAGTTGCCTTCCGTTTCCCATCCCATTACCGCCCTCGACTCAGGGGCCGATGAGAGCATCATGGATCGGTCCCTTGCCCTTCGGCTGGGACTCCACTCTGAGAAACTACCGTCGCCGATCTCTGCTCGAGCCCTGGATGGACACGTGTTGGGGAGGGTCATTTCCCGAACCAATCCTGTGCACATGCTCCTACCGGAGGGTCACAGAGAGACCATCCAGTTCATGCTTCTGCCTACCCCCAGCCAACCTGTCATCCTGGGTCACTCATGGCTTCGTTCGCACAACAACAATATTGACTGGTCTACCTGTTCCATCCGGGAGTGGGGAGTGACCTGTCTGCATTTCTGCCTTAAGACGCAATCACCGGAGGAGAACATCCAGTCCTCCTTAGCAGTGGGGATCATCCGACCCTCTTCGTCACCCACTGGGGCAGGTTCGATTACCGAGGTCTGAACGACATCACAGTAAAAAACCCTTCCACTACTCTCCTCTGCCTTCGAGATACTCCAGGGGTCAACAGTGTTCTCGAAGCTCGACCTTTGAAATGCTTACCATCTGGTTTGCATCCGAGACGGAGACAAGTAGAAGACAGCCTTCAAAACCCCTACAGGTCATTACGAGTACCTGGTAATGCCCTTCGGTTTGACCAACGCCCCGGCAGTCTTCCAAGCGCTCGTCGATGACCTTCTGCAGGACATGTAAAATAAGTTTGTCTTCGTCTATCTGGACGACATCCTGATATTCTCCCGCAACCTAGAGGAACACGTCACCCACGTCCGGTCAGTTCTCCGCCGCCTCATAGAGAACTCCCTGTACGTCAAGGCGGAGAAGTGCGAGCTCCATGCACCCTCTGTCTCCTTCCTGGGATACATCATAGGAAAGGACAACCTGTGGATGGATCCTGCCAAGGTCTCTGCTGTCACCTCCTGGGACCCCCGAAACACGCAAGCAGCTGCAGCGTTTCTTGGGTTCGCCAACTATTATCGGCGCTTCATTAGAGGCTTCAGCTCCATCGCATCGCCCCTCTTGGCCCTCACCTCACCCAAGGTCCCCTTCCGTTGGTCTAACGAGGCACAAAACTCCTTCAAGACCCTGAAGACCCGCTTCACCACCGCCCCCATTCCCCAGATCCCCGAACCCGACCGGCAGTTCATTGTTGAGGTGAACGCATCCGGTGTGGGAGTAGGGACGATCCTCTCCCAGCGTTCTTCCACCGACCAGAAAATCCACCCCTGCACCTTTTTCTCTCGCCATCTAACACCCTCGGAGAGAAACTATGATATCGGCAACAGGGAGCTTCTGGCGGTGAAGCTGGCCTTGAAGGAGTGGAGGCATTGGCTTGAAGGAACCAAGGTTCAGTTTTTGGTCTGGACGAACCTAGAGTATATCCAGTCCGCCAAGAGGTTGAACTCCAGACAGGCCCGCTGGTCACTGTTCTTCGACCGGTTCAACTTCACCTTGTCCTATCGATCCGGTTCTCGTAACTTAAAACCTGATGCTCTCTCCCGACAGTTCCCTGAGTGTCCCAATGAGATGGTCAAGCCTTCCACTATCGTCCCAGCCTCCTGCCTAATCACCTGGGAGATACAGGAGAAGGTACAAACCGCCACTGTGGACCAGCAGCTCAGATCTCCTGTCCACCTGACCGCCTTTGTCCCGTCACACCTCCGTTCACGAGTGCTCCGGTGGGGCAATGCTTTCCGGCATCCAGCGGACCCGGGACTTCCTGCGACAGCGCTTCTGGTGGCCGTCACTGGAATGTCCGGGGCTTGGTCAACGCCTGTCCTGTTTGTAACCAGAATAAGACCTCTCGCCGCCCACCTGCCGGCTTCCTGCACCCCTTGCCCATCCCCCATCGTCCCTGGTCCCATATCTCTCTGTACTTTGTGACTGGTTGGCCTGCATCCAAGGGCCACACCGTCATCCTCACCCTCGTAGATCGATTTAGTAAGTTGGCCCATTTCAGAGGGTGCACTGTAATGTCTGCCACACTCTCTCTCATCTGAAAAACGCTCCCATTCAAAATGCATTGGTTTACATTTCGTTCTTTGTAGCACGAAAACATCAGAGGACACTCCCGTTCAGAATGCATTGGTGTACATTTCGTTCTGTGGAGCATGGTTATTCTTATTTATTTATTTATTTTCAGTTTTGGAGGTCTGCTTCAAAGATGCAAAAATGGAAATATTGACATATACTGTATATACTGTAACTAGAGCGTGCACTGTCTGTGCACACTCTCTCTCGTCTGAAAAACGAATCCTAAAACAATGGTTTGACAGTAATAAGCTGTCTCTAAACTTAAAGAAAACTAAGATCATTATATTTTGATGCAAAAAAAAATCTAATATGAAATGAATATCATGATAGACAATGTTGAAATAGAAAGAGTCTATGAAAACAAATCTTAGGAGGGATCAAAGACCACAAATTATGCTGGAAACAAAATGCAAAACTATACAAAACAAAAGATGTACTCAGTTCAAAATCATTACACATTTTGAACGGTTCCTTAATATATCCCTACATTACATACTGTGTGGAAATACGGGGAAACACGTGCAAAACAGTTGCAAACCCTATTTTTATTTTACAAAGGAGGTCAATCCGAATCATTAATAGAGCAGAATATCTTTAACCAATCAATTTTTCACTCGATATTTTTGCAATATTTTCCTATTTTGTTGCTTATATTGTGTATGAACTCTTGACTTTAAAGCCATCTGTTAGTTCGGCCCTATCGATCTAACACTGTGCAACACTGAAACACCAGTTAAACAGTCTCTACCTGTCTGCTGCTACTATCTCGCCACTGGTTAGCCTCTGAGCTAGCTTCGCTGATACAAGGCTCACCTGCACGGGACTCCTGGGACTCCTCTCTGCGATCTTTTGTTGGATAGCCTGCTCTACGAAGCACGGCTGATGAGACTGGTCTGCTGGCATCCTGCCAGCTCTCCCGGACGCTTACCTTTGCTGTCAACATGGAGGACGCTGCATCCCCGACACACAAATGCCCGGTATGCCCCGAGGGTGTTCGTTTGCTAGATGGCTAGCCTGCTGCTAATCCCTGGCGTCGCCCAGCTGTTTCCCCATCTCCAGCAAAGCTACAACCTACACGCTTCATTCCTCTATCTCCACCCCGCTGGTTATGTGTCTTCATCACCTGGACCATCTACGCTGGACTACATCGCTGACCATCTTATTTCATGTAGACTTTTAAACTGTTTAAACTATTAAACTGTAAACCTCTGGATTGCGCTGTGTTTGACTCTGACAAGTGCAACTCTGCCGCTCTGGTACTTGGTAACGGAGATGTTACGTCTCTGGACCTTCTCCAGGACGCCCCCACCACAGCTTGCACAACACACTAGGGGTTGCATCGACTAGTCGACTAGTCGACTTTAACAGCTACAGTGACTTTTTGCGTGTGACGTCGACTAGTCGAGGGTTATAGGTCGGCGGTCACCTGATTTTGCCAGTGCAACATGGACGCCTCACACCTCGTCCTGACATACAGCGAGCGAGCGAAACGGCGGCGAAAACTCGCGCGAGGGTGTCCTGATATGCAGCGTGACGATTTTGTCGCGAGTGTATTTTATTGGTTAAGAATCCAAACCAATTCAAATCATCGAGGGATGTAAACACATTCAACAGGAAGCAGCGTGTACTTATCAACCAATAAGAAGTGTTTAGGGGCAGGACACCGCCGCGAAATCTCGTCCAGATAAAGACAACGCGAGCGATAAATTCAGGGTTGAGCGACATCGCTGGACGGCGCGACGGCGCTCGCGGGCACGTCAGGGACAGGCTCATTGAAAAGTACACATTCTAATCACTTTTCCTCGCTCGCGTCGCTGTCGCATCGCTGTATGTCAGGACGGGGTGTCAGAGAGAACTGCAGGTGAGGAGGCTGGTGGGTCTGTGCAGCGAACTAGCAGCGGTACGTCAAGTGCGTGGAAATATTTCACCAAAGATGAGATGAGTAGCACTGTCACTTGCAAAATATGCAAGTCGACACTTAAATACAACAAAAGTACGAGTAGTATGCACACCCATTTGAAAAAGCACCCGCTGCTATCAGAAGAACGGACTAAATCCTCGCGGCAGCAGTCAATCAGCGACTTCACCAAACGCGCTGCTGTAACAGAGAAAAGACGGCAGCAAATTTGCTGAAGCTGATTTACAGCTTCTTGTTGATATTCCTGATGTTTATGTGTGATTTCTGACTTATATGCATGCTGTTGTCAATTAATACAGATTGTTGCGAAACATTCCCTCCTCCTGTGATTTTGTTTATGACGGAAAAAATAGGAATGACGTCATCAGCGACTAGTCGACGTCGACTCGACTTTCATCACATTAGAGTCGACTTTAAAAAATCTGAAGTCATGCAACCCCTACAACACACTACGCCAAACTGCTTTCTTCCATCTCCGAAACATCTTCAGACTGCGCCCATCACTATCCTAATCCAGTACCGAAATCTTGGTTCACTCATTTGTCACTTCCCACATTGACTACCGCAATGCCCTCCTCACCGGACTCCCCGTCAAACTCAACAGACTGAGATTATTCAGAACTCGGCCACCCGGATCATCACCTGCACTAAATCGTCTGAACATATCACCCCTATTCTCATCCAACTTAACTGACTCCCAATACAATACCGCATTCAATACAAAAATATCCTCCTTACATACAAAGTCCCCACCATCTAGCCCCCACTTACCTCTGTGACCTCTGTGAATTGATTGAATTATTATTATTATTATTATTATTAAACAGATGTCTGGAGGAACACCTGTGTCTGTCCTGAGGGACAGCTGTGTCTGTCCCGAGGAACAGCTGCATCTGTCTGGAGGAACAGCTGTATCTGTCCTGAGGAACAGCTGTATCTGTCCTGAGGAGCAGCTGTATCTGTCCTGAGGAGCAGCTGTATCTGTTCTGAGGAACAGCTGTTCTGTCTGGAGGAACTGTCTTATCTGTCATAAGGAACAGCCGTATTTGTCTGGAGGAACAGATGTATCTGTCCTGAGGAACAGCTTTATCTGTCCTGAGGAAAAGTTGTTTCTGTGTCTTCTTGACATGGCCACATGGCGCTTTTTTCGAGACAACTGGTCTCTCTCTCTCTCTCTCTCTCTCTCTCTCTCTCTCTCTCTCTCTCTCTCTCTCTCTCTCTCTCTCTCTCAGAGAGTGTCGTCTTGCTCATGTTTTATGACATTCTGAGCATTGCACTAAATATGGGGAGGGTAGTCAGCTAATGTGGCCACCATACAAAGGCTAAGGGGAAAGCTCTTTGGCTTTGTTTGAATGTCGGGTTGCCGGGCAACAAAATAAATAAATAAAAGCCCAGGATATTCATTGCTATTTCTTTATTGTTTTTTTTCTCCTGCAGTCTCAGCAGAAATGCATCATGATCTTTGCTTTGGTCTGCTGCTTCGCCGTTCTGGTGGCGCTCATCTTCTCAGCCGTGGACATCTGGGGTGAAGACGAGGACGGAATCACAGAGGAAAACTGCAGCAGGACCTGCAGGTGAGCTGAGCACCACGGAGTGGCTGGAGCCCAGTGGCTCTCGCTGGGGACCCCTGTACCGAATGCCTTCCTCCAAAGACATTACATTAACCCTTACCCTAACCTTGCTGTTCGTAAGAGGTCGTTGATTCTAGTTTCAGTCACAAGGTGACAACAATAGGCTTGATTGCTGGGCGGAGCTAAGGCTGCCTGAGCTCACTTATGCATTTAATGGCTAGTTATTATTAGCATCAGCTGGACCCTTCAAACAAAGACCAGAGAGACAAAGACTAGGGGAGTCTCTCTGTGGGAGTCCCTCGAGGAAGACAAGGGAAGCCACCCCTATTGTAGCTATGTGTCGTACTTCAATCATCCTCAGGATTTCCACTCACAGAAGATGCCACCATAGATTCTCTGCTCGGCAAAGCAACCCACCAAACTGTGCCACCCACCGACCCCTACCTACACTGACCTTGAAGTGATGGGAGGACTCTGGAACTGCCAATCAGTAGTCAAGAAAGCAGACTCCACTTCGGCCTACGCATCCCTCATGACCCATCACATCCTGGCCCTGACAGGGACTTGGATTACTCCAGAGAATTCTGCTACTCCTGCTGCCCTCTCATAATAATTTAAATATAATAAATCTCCTGAGTGTGTAGGGCATGTATTCTATTTTTTCCAATGGGGCTGGTCCACGTCACTTGACTGTCATGGTTGCTATGGTAGTTGCTATCGACCGCCCACTCTAATCCTTACATGGCTCTAAAAACCATGCGGCAAAGGAGCTGCCGTCAATTGTGTTGTTTTTGGCTTAAAAAAGGGTCAGATTCCAAGTTATCCTTAAAAGGCACGTTGGATGTTTTTATTTTTTCTCGAGTTTAGACTTCGTCTATCACCTATTTTTGAAAGCAAAACACCAAGCTCATTGATTTAACGAGGCAGGGTTATTTGAAACAATTAATGAAATATGTGTGAGAGGTCAGTCCTCCTTTTGAGTTTGCTTCCTATTTATGTCTAATGTACACCCCTACTGTCCACACGCACCCCCCCCTCCCCATATGGTTTCTAACAAGATGATATCATTAAAAGTTACATAAAGTAACAGTTTAATAACACAACGGTAGAAAACACGTGAGCTGCTAGTTTAGCAAAAGCAGCGTCCCTAGCAACCTGACGTTGTTGAAACATGCGAGCGAGCGATAAAATCGTCCTAATAACTATAAAACTCAGAGATTATGCA
Organism: Melanogrammus aeglefinus; assembly: GCA_900291075.1. Lineage (NCBI taxonomy): Eukaryota > Metazoa > Chordata > Actinopteri > Gadiformes > Gadidae > Melanogrammus > Melanogrammus aeglefinus. The sequence goes on along the minus strand of OLKM01007121.1, from coordinate 827 downwards.
AGTAAAAAATATATTTCTCGCTAGAAATGTCATTAGAAACACGTTTAATGGTGTATCTGTCCTGAGATATTGCATTTCCCATTCAGAAGATTAATATAGGCTACGTAACAATTTCACCAAACCCCCTGTTGGTGCTATTCCTCCATTCATTTAGATGAGCGGAAGAAAGCATCTACTCCTCACGCTTTGGTCAGGCAAAGCGTGACACTGAATATGTCTTGCGAGGTGGACCTACGTATCTATTTCACGCTTTGGCATGATACCGGGTTGCTCTCTCTCTCTCTCTCTCGCTCTCGCTCTCGCTCTCTCAAAATGCAAAATGAATGGTTGATGAAAAAGGTGCAACCGTGCTCTGGGACACGATTCAATAGATTGACGGTTGTGCGCATGAGCACGAAATCGCATGATATAGGTGATATGTATTTATTGTCTTTTCACGGATCCCTATGAGACCAGGGCGACTCGCTCATTGAAACGGGAATCCGTGTGTGTGCCACGGAATATCAGTGTCATTTACCTGCATTGGAGCAAATTCCGTGCCCATACCACGTAAATCGGCGTGTTTCCGTGATGATCCCACGGATTTTGAGTTAAGCGTCCGTGGTCATTTCATGGATTCCTGTGAGACCAGGTTGACAGAATAGTTACTTCTAACCATGCCACCACCTTCCCCCTTGACCCTATCCCTTCCTCACTTCTCCAGGCCGTCTCGAGCAACATCCTGCCATTTCTCACCGCGCTCATAAGGCTTCTCTCACTTCAGGCATTGTTCCAGCATCTTTCAAGACTGCCAGAATAAAGCCTCTCCTCAAAAAACTGACCATTGA
>OLKM01007120.1:0-12569 GCA_900291075.1 Melanogrammus aeglefinus | reverse complement strand
CTTTGTGGGGTCAGTTTCGGGAGAAGGAAGGACATGGAGGCCGCTCCATACCACGCCTTCTGGGACAACAGCCCCACCCTACATTGAGGCATCTTACCTCAACACGAAATGGTGGAACAGAATCGGGCGGCAAAGGATGGATGCAGAGTGAAACGGTTGGCTTCAGGACTTGAAGGCTCTCTCAGCTCAGGCGCAGGAGAAGGGGTATTGCTCTTCGAAGGTTAATGCAGTGATGGGAACAGGATGGAGCTGAATCTGGGATACTTCCTATAAGAAGTTTGCGACCTAAGAAGCTTTGAGTTATCTTTGATAGACCTTGGGGACAGGGCCAGTCCCAGACAGCCTGTACCTTTTTGATCCACTTAATCTCATCTCAGAACATACGAAGCTAGGAAAGCCTCTCGAACGTGGACTCATTCTTCAAGGTTTGACAAACGGTGGTCTTAGCAGACGCGTCAGGGACAGAGATGGACTTGCGGACATGGTATGACGGAGATCCTTAGAAAGATCAGATTGTCGTCCAGATAAAACAAAGACAAATGTCCCGTAAGGCAGTCGTTGATCAGAGCTTGGAACACCGCCGGAGCATGGTGAGTCCGAAAGGCATGACCCAGTATTCGTAATGACCCGTAGGGGTGTTGAACGCCGTTTTCCATTCTCCTCCTTAATACGGACTAGATTAATGCATTGCGGGAGATCCAAGCTTGGTAAAGTGGTCACTCCCGGGGCAGCCTCAAAGGCGAAGCACATGAGGGGAAGTGAGATACGGTTCTGACTGTGTTCCGTATTGAGCCGCCGATAGCATACATGGCCGAAGCCTCACTCCTTGTGCACAAAAAAAGAAGCCTGCGCCAGGAGAGCAGGGGGCGATGCCGAGCCGAGGATCGGATAAGGTAACAGTCTTAGCACTCGTAGGGTCTGTGGGTGGGAGGGCTGTTGCTCTTTTCTTGCTAAAGACCTCACTCAAGTTGTGGTACTCAGCAGGAACTCGGGAAAGCTTGGAGATCGCAATCCTCGAGGTGTGACGGAAGTTTGGAAGAGTGCAGGTGCATGGCAGGTTGGGCCCACCAAGAAATGTGCGAGAGGCCAAGTCCAGATGGGGGTTATGCGAATCAGCATGGGAAGTCGCAAACACCCAGTAAAGTCGGTGACTGGATAAGGGAAGATAGTCTTCCTTGTGGTTATCTATCTGCACTTCTTCAGCTGCAGAGGATCGTTGGTGTACTCAACCCAGCCCAAAGGACGGCCGTCCAACGCTGTACATGGATAAAGGGGGATCTAGGCTCAGGATGGGGATGTTGAGACGTTTTGCAGAGATGATCATAAAGTTCCCTGACAAGCTCCGAGTCAATGAAGGCTTGAAGGGTGTGTTCTGATGAACCCCAGGAGATGATAGAGGAAACAAAGAGGCTGAGCCCGGATATTCAGAGATGAAAATTACCCGGTCAAACCCCTATTCGGCTGGACGCGTTGGCTTTGTCCTGCCAAATCCTGGACAGGCATTGCGGAAATCCTGCCTCCCACAAATAACAGGCAAGGTTGGTCCCTCATTCTTCGTTACGGTTCGGCCGGGTTAATATTGTCACCAAGCTGCTATTGTTCAGGAGCACCTTCAAAAGGACTGAGGAGGCCTGGCTGGCGTAGTAGAGGTGTCTGGAGGAACCTTCTTGGGGCTCGAGATCGCTCCCGGGAGCGGTTGTCCAGGTGGGATGATCAGGAGATCTGAGACACTCCAAACTCTTTCAGCTCCTCCCATGATGCCAGCTCATCCTTAATACAGTCTGCCAGGCCATTGTAGAAGGTTGCCTGAAGGGCCTATTCTCCCCAGCCACTCTCAGCTGCAATGGTCCGAAACTGGATAGTGTAGTCAGCTGCAGACTGGTTGCCCTGTCGAAGATCTATAATTTTCTTGGCTGCCATGCGATCAGTGACTGTAGGGACGAAGACCTTGGGCCTTTGCCACTTGGGCCTCGACTACGCAGTATGCTTTGGGGAGATCAGCTACGGACTCTGAGAGAACGCCTTAAGGACGGCCCCCATGGCGCTTCTCATGGAGGATTGTGGTATTGGCACGGCGACACTACGCCTCTATGAAGTCTCAACTGCCAACCACACCCATATGTGCTTGTGGCCACTAGTGGGGTGTTCCGATGTTTCTCTGTAGGTTAACTGTTTGGTCTGGACCTGTTAGTTTGGATGAATCTTGGGGGGCCTGTGTGGTGACCACAAAATACAATAAGACAATTCACCAAGGACTGCACCTTGTTAAGGAAAAGGGTTTTGGTAACGGTTCCATTTTATGGACGTTGTGGTTTTGCGATAGGGTTTGTTTACGGGCAGTTACGTTCGAATCATGCTGGCGAGTAAACACGTGTTTTATTGTGTTAGTGGGAGAATAAAGCGATCGACAATTTCTCCTTGCTTGATGTCATCATTTAACTCACTCCACACAATTGATATTTACATGACACGGTCCATAACAGTGCATAGTTCAAATATAGTTCAATATAAGAAATGGTTAAACCTATAAAGATGGTTAAAGATTGATCACAAAGATGAGGGGAAAAGAAGCACCCACCAATCTTCCAAGAGAATACGAGAAAGGAAGAGGGAGATGTTTTTGGGCCTTCGCTGGGCAACACAGACTTATCAATCCCTCAAAGATTTTCTATGGTGTTGAGATTCTTGCAGACTGGCGGGCACTCCCAGACCTTGAAATCCGTCTACAATCCATCCTTTCATGCCGGCGGTGTGTTTGGTGTCATTGTCTCCTGAAGACCCAGCCCGTTCATTTCAGTGCCTTGTGGATAGGAAGGATGTTTTCACTGAAATCTTCATGATTACAGGGCCCAGCTCAATTCTTCTACGATCACGCAGAATCAGACGTCCTGGTCCCTTGGCAGAAAGAAAGCAGCCCAACGGTATGATGTTTCCCACGCCATGCTGTTCCTGCCACTGTAGGTAATGGTGTTCTTTGAATGCAACTCAGCATCTTTTCCTCAAGACACGACGAGGTGAGTTTTGTACAAAGTTCTATTTTGGTTCATCTGACAATGAGATTTCCCATCTTGTCTGGTGATCATCCAAATTTCTCTCTAGCCATCTTCCAAACGGGCCCGACATGCGCTGGCTTTAGCAGGGAGGGCACTGTCTGCACTGCAGGATTTCCTGGCGACGTAGTATTTAGTGATGTAGCTTGTTACTTGGTCCCGCTTCTGTGAGAGGTCAGATTCACTCAGTTCCGCTGTGTTGGGCATGTCATTAGGATCACCCGTTTTGTGATCTGGGATTTTGACTCAACGTTCTTGTGATCATCGTGACGCCCCAGACGAGGAGATATGAGTGGTCTTGGCATGTCTTCATTTCCTAATAATTGCTCCCACAATTGATTTTTCACACCAAGCTGTTACATATTGCCAGATTCAGACTTCCCAGTCTGGTGCCGGGTCTAAACAAATTCTGTTTCTGGTTGTCCTTTGAGAGCTCTTTGGTCTTGGCCATAGTGGAAGTTTGTGAGTGTGACTGTTTGAGGTTGTGGGGACAGGTGTCCTTTATACTGATAAGGAGTTCAACAGGGCCATTAATACAGGTAACGAGTGGAGGACGTGGAGCCTCTTAAAGAAGAAGCTACAGGTCTGTGACAGCCAGAAATCTTGCTGGTTTTGTAGGTGACCAAATACTTATTGTCACCCATAATTTGGCAAATAATTTCTTAAAAAATCAGACAATGTGATTTTCTTTGTGATTTTTTTTTTTTCATTTTGTCTCTCATAGCTGAGGTTTACCTATATGAAATTTACCCAGGCTCTCTCGGTCTTTTAAGTGGGAAGAACTTGCACATTTGGTGGCTAGACTAGATATACTTTTTTGCCCCACTGTATATTAGTGGGAAGAAATGTACCAGCAGGGGGGGAGATATCAGTCTTATCTCTAGTTCAGTAGATAAGTAAGTAGTAAGTTAAGAGCATGACTATAAAGAATATAAGGTAATTATAATACAGTGTAATATACAGGTCAAGGAGTGGCTCACGTACGGTAGAGGATGCCCTCCTATGGTTTCTCGTCTGTAATTTCAGAATGTATATTCTGTAGGGTCCACGTTAGAGTTAAGGTAACTATCCATAACCTGCTTAAAATCAGACACTGACAGTTAGGTAGTTTAATAATTTAGGATTATGACTGTATATGCCACAGACAAATAAGTGGCATTAACTATTCAACAAATAACATATTGTTACTGTTAAAAATGAATATTGCTTTCACAGGGGCTCATCTCTTTAAACTCATGTGGTAAGTCATGGTGATTTAAGATCAGGTTAATAAACAAGGCGATGAATGGATTTTAATGAAAAACCTCACTTCATATAACTAATGTATAATATGTAACTTTGTGTAACCATTGTTTAATATGTAACCCTTCTTTACGTAATGCTTGAATTACTGTATGGAATGTATCGTATGTAGGCCTACAGTAAATCGTGGGTTTGAATGTCAAGAGCCCGTAGTTAGAACATTGTGATTGGCCAAGGACATCTTGGGGGAGTCCACAAAATAGGATATAATGCGAGCCTCCGAGACTGTTCGCGAGTTCTTTGCAAACCAACTCAGGTGATGTTGTTACTCTCTGCGGTGACAATAAAGCCTTGATCATTCATCCCTAGCCCTTCTCGCCCTCTCGTAATTTGTTAGTATAGTATGAGACTGTTAGGTTAATCCACGACAGGTGCTGCTCGGTTGTGGGTGGTAACTCAGTGTTAATGCTGGGTGTGGGTGTAGTGCTGGGTGTGGGCGTGTGCGCTGACTGCTGGTGGGTTTGGTGTGGCTGCGCCCCAACTGTCCCCAATTGTCCTAATTGTCCCAATCGTCCAGTGGCAGCCCTGGATGCATTTCCCAGGCAGCAGTACGAACGTCTTTGTAAAGTTGACACAATCAATGCATAAACATTGATGTCATCATGTGTAAGTGAAGGGTGAGTGATGCTAGCTGAGCGCTGCCATTCATCCAGATTGGAGGGAATACATCCAGTGGCTTAGGAGCACATTCCATTGATTATTACGACTGTGTTACCATGAATTATTGAACATTTACAAAAAAAAAGGATTTCTATATGCAACTATGTTTGCCTTTTGATCAGTAAGCCTATTGACAAATATCTTGCATACATTCGCTTGTAAGCCAAATTCCCATTGGTCTCTTTGGTAAGACCAATGGAACTGTCCATAATAATTTGCAGATTAAAATAATAGGGCCACTTGAATATTATTTAAAAATAGAATAGAAGGAAACTTTGATCTTCAAATGTTGTTGCCTGCTCAATGCGAATGAATGGGAGGTAAATATAAATTGTATCATACTAAATGGGTTAAGACATACAAATAAATCCTTTACAAAAGGCATTTGATGGAGGGTAAGTAGACACTTAGTGGATATAGTAAAATAGGTTTGAATCATGCTTGGAAATGTCTTGTTCAACCAATAGTTATGATGATCTCAATGGGATTATTTCATGAAAACAAAGACAGGAGCAGACCAACTATACAGCGCAGTAAGACACAAGCACACACATGTGCTGACAAACACAAAACGTGTGGCTTGTCAGTGATTGCCAGTGACGTGTGGCTTGTCGTTGATCCAATCAGTGATCCGTTGTGTTAGTCACTTTTTTATCTGAACGAGACTTGGTAAGACCTAAACTATTTGTATGCTTCATTTCTATTGTAGTGCCTTAAATCATTCTATTGTCGAGAAAGAAAAAGGTATTGAGACCCTACTGTACATTTCTGTTGGTATGGGGTAAATGCGTTTTCGAAATTACAATTATATTAGTCTACCGTCATTTAATTGCAAGGAAAATACATGAATCTACCATTTTAAATTGATAACTCATCAATATTTATAAACAAGTACGATGATAATAGTAAGCATTATGTATTATTACATATTATTAACAATATTATTACGTGTATTATTAAAATATTGTGTGTGGTACATCATGTTTATTATTATACTATGAATTTTATAATCCATATTTGTTATATTAAAGTAAAGTATGCAACAGCAATGCAATATTACTGATTTATAAGCCTTTACTTGGAATACTTTTATCTAACCACCTCCCAATGAAATCCCTTGATAGTTGAATTGAAAACAAAAGATGACTATATATAGTTTTTATATGAATATTTCTAAATATTATATATTTATTTTCCTTTTCATATACACACATCATTGAGATTGAAACATACTTCTATTATCTCCTAACAATATTTCAACTTGTATCACGCCTGACTAGATGACCTCCCTACCAGCTTGATATTTTGTCTACGGTTGTAATAAATGTAAACATAACAAAACCTTTTCAGGGTGGCTGCAGAACCTGGAGACCACATACTTTACAAGTATGGCCTGGCACCAAAACAACAGTGAGAACTCATTCTCTGGCACCATGGAAAACCAGACGATGTATTGTCACACCTGTTTGCATGTCTTCAACAACACCTATAAAGGCCTCCTGACCACCTTCATCCTGATCGTGGTGCCAGCAAATGGCTGGGCACTTTGGTTGATGATGTCCTCTTCCGACTTTCTTACAGATAAGATGGACTTGTTGAAGGTAAGCCTGTTGGTCAATGATCTTGTCCTTGGCCTGGCTCTGTTACTTGTGTTCCCGGGCTTGTACCTCTTCCTTCAGACCACTCTGTATCTATGGGGTTTTTCAATTGGCCTCATGATGGTGGGCAAGCCCCTCATCCAGTGCAGCCTCTGCTTGGAGCGCTATCTGGCCGTGTTGCATCCCCACACGTTCCTCCGCTACAGGCCTCTGCGTTACCGGGCGGCCATCTTGGCTCTGATCTGTCTAGTGGTCACAGTGTTTTGCTGCCTAGAAATGGCCCTCTGTGGGACTTTAAGCGAACACATCAATGTTCTCACCCAATTCTTTGCCACCGAAATGCTGCTACTTTTGTTGGTGGACTTGTTCTGCTGCCTCTGCATCCTTACGGCTCTTCACCGACAGAGGGTGGGGGACGGAGGTCCGGGGTGCGACAGGCTGAAACAGAGAGCATTTAACATCGTCGCTGGCATTCTGGTCCAAATGATGTGCTCCTACATGCCGCCCATACTCGGAGGTACCATAGACTATTTCCTAGAGAACGACCACTACTGTCTGTGGTGCACAATGAGCGCCTGCTTTGTTCTGTGTTCTTCCTGTGCCTATTCCCTCCGCAAAGTATGGCCCAACATTCAAGCCTGTATACGCAGAGTGAGAACAGCAAAAAAACCTGCAGTATGTGAGCATTCACATTAGACCCTCTCGAGTGTCTTGAGTTGAAGCTACTGTTAGAGCTATATATTTATCAGACACCAGTTACTGTCAATATTCTGGTCCACCTTTGGAGCAGAATGAAACCGTTTGTAGACAAACATTCCCTGGATGGATTGACTCATAGGAGGGCAGATTCTTTCTAGTTTCTAGTTGGAGTAAATAGTTGTAGGAAACGGGTTTAAGGATATGCCAATTTGGCTATTTTCTTTCTAGAGTCTGTTATTTTCAGACCCATGGTAGACCCACCTACCTCTCATGGATTATGAGACCACGGGCAAAGTGTGCGCAAGCAGACAGACAGGTAGGCCGTCAAATCATTTCATTCGGGCCGAACAAAATGATTGGACAGCCTTATTACAGGTCTGTGAGACCCACAGATTCCAGACCTTTTTGTCTTTTATTCAAAGCATTTTATGTATTGATTGTCAAATATCACAAAATGTGTAGCTAAAATAAATTGTCTAAGCTGGCTGTTGTGAAATAATGGACATATGCAACATCAACTCTGATTCAGCAAGAATTCCAGTAAATTGTACCATTGATATCATTGTCATAACTCAAAACAAATGGAAAACGCATATTCCGGACCAATAAAGGCAAAGGTCCAACCTTGAGAGTTGATGTGGCAGACTGCAGGTTTGGTTCCACATGTATGAAGCAGTACTCTTATTTTAGAAAATAGTGAGTGTGACAGCATCCCTTTGATTTCAGCAATCATCATCCAAGAAGACAGTCAGCCATGACTCAGAAATAGTACAATGTTTAAATGTGTGCATAAATTATTATTGCCCAAAATGCACCTACGCAAAACTATTGAAGTACATCATTGAAATCGTGCATTAAAGAGACCACATGTTAATTTGGGTGCTGGTATGATATCTTCATCATTTGAATGCCCAGATTGTTCGGTTCATATAATGATTAAAAGATCTCATGTTACACTAAGTCATAACATTATTTTCTGTATCTTGAGCACATATCATTACAATTGACCATCAGGGGTAAGGCAGTTTATTGTTTTGCCCCTGACATTATTATGCTATGTGGCCATTGCTTGGTGATGAGCTGTGGGCAGAACATCCACATGGTCCTACAACAGCAAATTCATCAAATTCATCAAAAACAAACACAAACATGTTTCATCAAATTGTTATTGTTTAAATTACTGATCTCCTATAGCCTGTGACCGACAGGGCGCGTCTCTGACCATATTTGGTGGTTCCCTAGGCAAGGTTTAAGACCCTTGCATCCGGGCCAGGGCGTGCTCCTGCGAGGCAGCGTCTGACTAGTGCTGATGAGGTGACTCTGCGGTTCCGATCCCGCCTTCTGATAATCATGTGCTCGCGACCCTGCCTGTCTGACTCTCTGGTTCTGGTCCTCGCCTGTCTGACTCCCCAGCGAAATGTGTGATGCTCATCCTATTTCATCAACAACATCTGCCCTCCTCATCTCTGCTGAGTCCAGCATCTGGTTACTCTATCTTTAATTACTGATCTATGTGAAGGGGTACTGAACACCACATTGGTTTAAGACCCTTGCATCCGGCCGGCGTTGTTGCAGCAGTCAGTCTGATCACAGGTCAGATAAGCTCTTCTTCGACTCCCCCAGACATGGACATCATGACTGCATCGATTGTGAAAATTTCTTTATTTATGTGAAGGAAACAAAAATGTTCTTCGCCGTGTTGCAGCTCATTTCACCACCAATATCGCTCTTCCTCACACAACAATATTAAATGATGTCTTGACATGTTATGTTAATTTAGAAACAAAATACTCAATAAAATATAAACAATATTAAAGAAACAAATTATGTAAAATGACAAATACAATATGAATAAGTTATGTATGAATAAGGGCTTTTTTGTAATATTTCGAAATGATAATACATATACAAAAATATTAACATAGCTTTAAATTGTACTAAAAAAGTAAAAGTTCATCCTAAATAGGTCTGTCAATTTTAAACATTTAGCAGCTTCCACCTCCAGAGACTTCAGCTTTTTAAGTCGTCAGTTTTTCAGCGCCATCCGGGCGTTTCTTAACACGCTTATCCATTTTCAGCTCCGTCCCGACTCCGGCCCACACCATGAGGTCCCGCCCACCCTGGTTTGTGTTGTGATTGACAGCACTGTCTGCCCATGATTTATTGACAAACATAGACCAATAATATGTGTCGATGCTGGCAACACACTGCTAGCCCTCTGTAACCCATTCACCGGCCCAATTGGAGGGAAATTAGAGAGAGAGAAAAAAAAAAACAGCGCGGACCGGCCCACATTGTGTCAACGGCCCACCGGGATGATGCCCGGTATGGATGCCCAGTCCACCCCTGCACACACACACGCACACACGCACACACACACACACACACACACACACACACACACACACACACACACACACACACACACACACACACACACACACACACACACACACACACACACACACACACACACACACACACCTGTATGTCAATAGCAATCCAGATTTAAGCTCCGTTCTGCTCCAGCCTCCTGAACTCTGGGGGTGTGGGTATTTTCTCACAGATCCACCTCAGCCGGTTGGAGCAGTCGTAGTCGTTGAAGCCGCTGAAGTTATCCAAAGCGTGGATATTTCCACAGTCCTCCCCGCCCGCGTTGTCAGGCTGCCCCGGGGCCCAGTAGGATCTGGGCTGGGACAAGAGGAGAGCACAGGAAACATAGTCCCTATAGGTTGAACCCCATACAGTGCACCGTAGGCCTGGAGGGAGTCCACCGGCAGGACGCGTAATATGTGTTGTGTCGTACGGGAATTATTGTGCAAAAGTTGTATACTTCTTTTATGGGGCATTATGGGTATTAAGCAGTGCACTATAGTCACACTTTATTAGCTCCTAATATAACAGGATGTAACGTTGTCTCTCCTCCACACTAAAGAAACAGCGTCAATGACAGTCGTACCTGTCAAGGGTTACTAACGTCCCATCCAACCAGCGCCACGAGCCCTCCTTCCTCAGGTCAGTCATCCCGATCCACGCTGTGGTGGGATCTCTGGCCAGCCTCATCACAATGGCCTGTTGGCAACAGCAAAGCCACAACGCATTGGATGATATTACTGACACAAACACATATATACTGTATGTGTGTATATATATATATATATATATATATATATATATATATATATACACATTCATACTGTATATATATATATGATCACATATATATACATATATCTACATAATAAACAAACACACACACACCACGCACACACACACACACGTATATACTGTATGTATATATATATTGTGGCAGACGCCAGGGAGGGGTGAGGGGAGTGGTAGGCCTGGCAACCAGCTGGCTCCACCCTCAGGCCATATATGGAATTCCTCCATGTAACGAGGCAGGCCTGAAGGCTATTCATCTGGAGTGCTTGCCGTTAAAAGGGAGGGCAGGCTACCACAAGCCAGAGTTGGGGCTAACAAGATACAGAGAGGACTGGCTCATTAAGGAGGTGGATGACCCTTTTCCCACCCAGGTTGTGTTTACGAGGTGAATAAACCATCCTAAGTTGAACCTGCTTTGTGTGTTGTGTCGTTTCATCTGTCCAACTTGGTGGCGTGGAAACCCCACACCCACTGGCCTGCTACAATATGAACACACAGTTGAAGACATTTAGTCCATACCATATAGAGAAGGATAAAGCCTGTTCCCTACCAGTTCCTGTCTGTCGTTGACGATGACAAGCTGAGCCCCGCGGTCCAGGCAGTCCATGCGGCCCGTGTCCCAGCTCCCCCGCCCTCTGGAGACGTAGTAGCTACCGCTGCTGAACATCTGCCAGCTTGTGTGACACCGTGTTGGCCTATCTATTTCACACAACAACACAGGAACATTGCTCCATCGAAACACACCACCCTCGCATCACAGCGCAACCCACGCCATTGAGTCATAACAAACCAAGAAAAAAAGACGTTGCTAAACACAGAACAGCACGGCATAAGATCACACACCCGACCTATATAGAAAAAACAAAGGGTGTTTGTATATTCCATATGTCATGTCAAGACATATTTTTAAAAAAAATATTTAAAAGCTCAGACCTTTATTAAGTCCCCATCCACCTGACTCACAGGTCAGGTTTGGGAAGGCCGTCTCTGGGGAGTCTCTGGGCCCGTTCAGGTGGACCCTCAGAGTGATGTTGAGGAGAGCTTGGAGGATAGAGAGCAGGCCGAGGCTGAGGAAGGCCAGGTGCAGGTGTCTTTCTGCAGGGAAATGGGTAACTTCATAGTCAATCTTCAAAAAACTGATAAATTCCTTGTTCAACTGTTTAAACAAAAAGAAAACGCAACACAGAAAGTCAGCCAGACAGACAGACGTAAAGAGAGAGAGAGTACCTACTTGAGTTTGCGGTATAATCTGGCCCAAACACTTCGGATTGGTTCCCTGAATATGACTGGTATTCGCTGGTCTCGACGTGCATCTCGATATCACCTGAGCGCTGCGACATGGCCGACAACATTCACCAGCTCTCTCCTCGCAGACTTAGGCGCTCTGCAGGCTGACTCGGAAGACGACGATAATTTCCTGTGATCAACCTTCCTGTTTCTGACATGTGTGATGACTACAGCCACTGCAGTGTCATTTTCACTTAAGTCCTGAAGTTGAATTAGGTCCTCATTACTAAAATATGCTGTGTAGTCTATAAGCTATGAGGCTAATTTGGTGTTCAGATCAATATCAAATAATATTCCCAAGATTAATATACTATAATATATATTTAATGTATATAATATATTCAGGCCAGGGTTTTTCGATGCTGCTCCTCGTCATACTCTGGGGCCTCACCATGGGGTCCGCAGAAGAACCAGCTCAGCTTCATGGCCCCACAGAACGCGTGGTCTTTGGTGGGGATCTCGCCTCCAGCCACTTTGTATTGGACGTGTGCGTGATGGATGCGTGCCGTGATGGACGCGTGCCATGATTGACGCGTGCCGGACACGTGCTGGTGTCCGGTTAACTTAATGCAAATGAATGCTCGTCATTCAGTGAGTACTGGCGGACCATACAGGCTCATTTCCTTGTTTTAAGGACTTGAGTGAACAGACGTTTTCACTGCCAACCATTTTCTTTTTTTATTGTTTTAACTATTTAACTATTTGAACAATCTGACCAGGCTTTTTTGGCAGAGGTTGAAAGTGGATCTGCAGCAATGAACAGTGATTATAGTAAGGTCAATTTTTTAACATTACACCATTACTCTCA
>OLKM01007119.1:0-12586 GCA_900291075.1 Melanogrammus aeglefinus | reverse complement strand
CACTGTCGCTTTTTATCGCCCGTCATCAATATAAAACATAAGGGGGTAACACTGTCGCTTTTTATTGGCCGGTCGTCAAATAAAACATAAGGGGTAACACTGTCTCTTTTTATCGCTCGTCATCACATAAAACATAAGGGGTAACACTGTCTCTTTTTATCGCTCGTCATCAAATAAAACATAAGGGGTAACACGTCCTCTCTTTTTTTATCGCTCGTCATCAAATAAAACATAAGGGTTAACACTGTCTCTTTTTATTGCTCGTCGTCAAATAAAACATAAGGGTAACACTGCCTCGTTTTTATGCCCGTCGTCAAATAAACCATAAGGGGTAACACGTCTCTTTTTTATTGCTCGCGTACATAATAAACATAAGGGGTAACACTGTCTCTTTTATGGCCGTCATCAAATAAAACATAAGGGGGTAACACTGCTCTTCTTTTTATTGCCCGTCATCAAATAAAACATAAGGGGTAACACTGTCGCTTTTTATTGCTCGTCGTCAAATAAAACATAAGGGGTAACACTGTCGCTTTTTATTGCCCGTCATCAAATAAAACATAAGGGGTAACACTGTCGCTTTTTATCGCTCGTCATCAAATAAAACATAAGGGGTAACATTGTCGCTTTTTATTGCCCGTCATCAAATAAAACATAAGGGGTAACACTGTCTCTTTTTATTGGCCGTCATCAAATAAAACATAAGGGGTAACACTGTCGCTTTTTATCGCTCGTCATCAAATAAAACATAAGGGGTAACACTGTCATTTTTTATCGCTCGTCATCAAATAAAACATAAGGGGTAACACTTGTCAATTTTTATCGCTCGTCATCAAATAAAACATAAGGGATAACACTTTCATTTTTATCGCTCGTCATCAAATAAAACATAAGGGGTAACACTGTCCAATTTTTATCGCTCGTCATCAAATATAACAATAGGGTAACACTGTCTCTTTTTATTGCCCGGGTCATCAAATAAAACATAAGGGGTAACACTGTCGCTTTTTATCGCTCGTCATCAAATAAAACATAAGGGGTAACACTGTCATTTTTTATCGCTCGTCATCAAATAAAACATAAGGGGTAACACTGTCAATTTTTATCGCTCGTCATCAAATAAAACATAAGGGGTAACACTGTCGCTTTTTATCGCTCGTCATCAAATAAAACATAAGGGGTAACACTGTCTCTTTTTATTGCTCGTCATCAAATAAAACATAAGGGGTAACACTGTCTCTTTTTATTGCCCGTCATCAAATAAAACATAAGGGGTAACACTGTCTCTTTTTATTGCTCGTTATCAAATAAAACATAAGTGTTAACACTGTCTCTTTTTATTGCCCGTCATCAAATAAAACATAAGGGGTAACACTGTCTCTTTTTATTGCTCCTCGTCAAATAAAACATAAGGGGTAACACTGTCACTTTTTATTGCCCGTCATCAAATAAAACATAAGGGGTAACACTGTCTCTTTTTATTGCCCGTCGTCAAATAAAACATAAGGGGTAACACTGTCTCTTTTTATTGCTCGTCATCAAATAAAACATAAGGGGTAACACTGTCATTTTTTATCGCTCGTCATCAAATAAAACATAAGTGGTAAAGGGTCGGCTTAGCTGAGGAGGTAGTGCAGTTGTCTTGTAACCTAAAGGTTGTTAGTTCGATCCCCAGCTCATCCTAGCTAAGTGTTGATGTGTCCCTGAGCAAGACACTTAACCCTAATTGCTCCTCTTGAGCTCGCTGTCACCTTGCATGGTTGACTGCCGTCAATGTGTGTATTAAAAACGATATAAGTCGCTTTGGATAAATGCCCTAAAATGGGTAACACTGTCATGTTTTATGGGTCAACTTCAATGATCTTTAATGATGAAAAAACATAAGGGGTAACACTGTTTCTTTTTATTGCCCGTCATCAAATAAAACATAAGGGGTAACACTATCGCTTTTTATTGCCCGTCATCAAATAAAACATAAGGGGTAACACTGTTTCTTTTTATTGCCCGTCATCAAATAAAACATAAGGGGCAACACTGTCGCTTTTTATTGCCCGTCATCAAATAAAACATAAGGGGTAACACTGTCTCTTTTTATCGCTCGTCAAATAAAAACATAAGGCGGTAACAACACTGTCTCTTTTTATTGCCCGTCGTCAAATAAAACATAAGGGGTAACACTGTCTCTTTTAAATTGCTTTCGTCATTCAAATAAAAAACCAAAGGGGTAACACCTGTACCTGTCTATTTTTATTGCTCGTCATCAAATAAAACATAAGGGGTAACACGGTCGCTTTTTATTGCTCGTCGTCAAATAAAACATAAGGGGTAACACTGTCTCTTTTAATTGCTCGTCATCAAATAAAACATAAGGGGTAACACTGTCTCTTTTTATCGCCCGTCATCAAATAAAACATAAGGGGTAACACTGTCGCTTTTTATTGGCCGTCGTCAAATAAAACATAAGGGGTAACACTGTCTCTTTTTATTGCCCGTCATCAAATTAAAACATAAGGGTTAACACTGTCGCTTTTTTATTGGCTCGTCATCAAATAAAACATAAGGGGTAACACTGTCCCTTTTTATTGCTCGTCATCAAATAAAACATAAGGGGTAACACTGTCACTTTTTATTGCTCGTCATCAAATAAAACATAAGGGGTAACACTGTCTCTTTTTATTGCCCGTCGTCAAATAAAACATAAGGGGTAACACTGTCGCTTTTTTTTATTGCCCATCATCAAATAAAACATAAGGGGTAACACTGTCGCTTTTTATTGGCCGTCATCAAACAAAACATAAGAGGTAACACTGTCGCTTTTTATCGCTCCTCATCAAACAAAACATAAGGGGTAACACTGTCTCTTTTTATTGCCCGTCATCAAATAAAACATAAGGGGTAACACTGTCTCTTTTTTTATTGCCCGATATCAAAAAAAACATAAGGGGTAACACTGTCTCTTTTTTATTGCCCGTCATCAAATAAAACATAAGGGGTAACACTGTCTCTTTTTATCGCTCGTCATCAAAATAAAACATAAGGGGTGTAACACTGTCCGCTTTTTATTGCCCGTCATCAAATAAAACATAAGGGGTAACACTGTTGCTTTTTTTTATTGCTCGTCATCAAATAAACACATAAAGGGGTAACACTGTCTCTTTTTTATTGCCCGTCGTCAAATAAAACATAAGGGGTAACACTGTCGCTTTTTTTTATTGCCCGTCATCAAATAAAACATAAGGGGTAACACTGTCGCTTTTTATCGCTCGTCATCAAATAAAACATAAGGGGTAACACTGTCTCTTTTTATTGCCCGTCATCAAATAAAACATAAGGGGTAACAAAGTCATTTTTATTGGCCGTCGTCAAATAAAACATAAGGGGTAACACTGTCGCTTTTTTTTATTGCCCGTCATCAAAATAAACATATAAGGGGTAACACTGTCATTTTTTTATTGGCCGTCGTCAAATAAAACATAAGGGGTAACACTGTCTCTTTTTTATTGGCCGGTCGTCAAATAAAACAATAAGGGGTAACACTGTCTTCTTTTTATTGCCCGTCATCAAATAAACACATAAGGGGTAAACACTGTCTCTTTTTTTATTGGCCGTCGTCAAATAAAACATAAGGGGGTAACACTGTCGCTTTTTTTTATTGCCCGTCATCAAATAAAACATAAGGGGTAACACTGTCGCTATTTATCGCTCATCATCAAATAAAACATAAGGGGTAACAGTGTCGCTTTTTATCGCTCGTCATCAAATAAAACATAAGGGGTAACACTGTCTCTTTTTATTGCCCGTCGTCAAATAAAACATAAGGGGTAACACTGTCGCTTTTTATTGGCCGTCGTCAAATAAAACATAAGGGGTAACACTGTCTCTTTTTATTGGCCGTCATCAAATAAAACATAAGGGGTAACACTGTCTCTTTTTATCGCTCATCATCAAATAAAACATAAGGGGTAACAGTGTCGCTTTTTATCGCTCGTCATCAAATAAAACATAAGGGGTAACACTGTCTCTTTTTATTGCCCGTCGTCAAATAAAACATAAGGGGTAACACTGTCGCTTTTTATTGGCCGTCGTCAAATAAAACATAAGGGGTAACACTGTCGCTTTTTTTTATTGCTCGTCATCAAATAAAACATAAGGGGTAACACTGTCTCTTTTTATTGCCCGTCGTCAAATAAAACATAAGGGGTAACACTGTCGCTTTTTTTTATTGCCCGTCATCAAATAAAACATAAGGGGTAACACTGTCGCTTTTTATCGCTCGTCATCAAATAAAACATAAGGGGTAACACTGTCTCTTTTTATTGCCCGTCGTCAAATAAAACATAAGGGGTAACGCTGTCGCTTTTTATTGGCCGTTGTCAAATAAAAAATAAGGGGTAACACTGTCTCTTTTTATTGGCCGTCGTCAAATAAAACATAAGGGGTAACACTGTCTCTTTTTATCGCTCGTCATCAAATAAAACATAAGGGGTAACACTGTCTCTTTTTATCGCTCGTCATCAAATAAAACATAAGGGGTAACACTGTCGCTTTTTTTTATTGCCCGTCATCAAATAAAACATAAGGGGTAACACTGTCATTTTTTATCGCTCGTCATCAAATAAAACATAAGGGGTAACACTGTCTCTTTTTATCGCTCGTCGTCAAATAAAACATAAGGGGTAACACTGTCTCTTTTTATCGCTCGTCGTCAAATAAAACATAAGGGGTAACACTGTCTCTTTTTATTGCTCGTCGTCAAATAAAACATAAGGGGTAACACTGTCGCTTTTTATAGCTCGTCATCAAATAAAACATAAGGGGTAACACTGTCTCTTTTTATTGCTCGTCATCAAATAAAACATAAGGGGTAACACTGTCTCTTTTTATTGGCCGTCATCAAATAAAACATAAGGGGTAACACTGTCTCTTTTTATTGGCCGTCGTCAAATTAAACATAAGGGGTAACACTGTCGCTTTTTATTGCCCGTCATCAAATAAAACATAAGGGGTAACACTGTCATTTTTTATTGGCCGTCGTCAAATAAAACATAAGGGGTAACACTGTCTCTTTTTATTGGCCGTCGTCAAATAAAACATAAGGGGTAACACTGTCGCTTTTTATCGCCCGTCATCAAATAAAACATAAGGGGTAACACTGTCGCTTTTTATTGGCCGTCCGTCAAATAAAACATAAGGGGTAACACTGTCTCTTTTTTATCGCTCGTCATCAAATAAAACATAAGGGGGTAACACTTGTCTCTTTTTTATCGCTCGTCATCAAATAAAACATAAGGGGTAACACTGTCTCTTTTTATCGCTCGTCATCAAATTAAAACATAAGGGGTAACACACTGTCTCTTTTTTATCGCTCGTCGTCAAATAAAACATAAGGGGTAACACTGTCTCTTTTTATTGCTCGTCATCAAATAAAACATAAGGGGTAACACTGTTCTCTTTTTATTGCACGTCATCAAATAAAAACATAAGGGGTAACACTGTCTCTTTTTATTGCCCATCATCAAATAAAACATAAGGGGTAACACTGTCTCTTTTTATTGGCCGTCGTCAAATAAAACATAAGGGGTAACACTGTCGCTTTTTTATTGCTCGTCATCAAATAAAACATAAGGGGTAACACTGTCTCTTTTTATTGCTCGTCGTCAAATAAAACATAAGGGGTAACACTGTCTCTTTTTATTGCCCGTCGTCAAATAAAACATAAGGGGTAACACTTGTCTCTTTTTATTGGGCCGTCGTCAAATAAAACATAAGGGGTATAACACTGTCTCTTTTTATCGCTCGTCATCAAATAAAACATAAGGGGTAACACTGTCTCTTTTTATCGCTCGTCATCAAATAAAACATAAGGGGTAACACTGTCTCTTTTTATTGCCCGTCATCAAATAAAACATAAGGGGTAACACTGTCACTTTTTATTGCTCGTCATCAAATAAAACATAAGGGGTAACACTGTTTCTTTTTATTGCCCGTCATCAAATAAAACATAAGGGGTAACACTGTCGCTTTTTATTGCCCGTCATCAAATAAAACATAAGGGGTAACACTGTCATTTTTTATCTCTAGTCATCAAATAAAACATAAGTGGTAAAGGGTCGGCTTAGCTCAGGAGGTAGTGCAGTTGTCTTGTAACCTAAAGGTTGTTAGTTCGATCCCCAGCTCATCCTAGCTAAGTGTTGATGTGTCCCTGAGCAAGACACTTAACCCTAATTGCTCCTGTTGAGCTCGCTGTCACCTTGCATGGTTGACTGCCGTCAATGTGTGTGTTTAAAAACGATATAAGTCGCTTTGGATAAATGCCCTAAAATGGGTAACACTGTCATGTTTTATGGGTCAACTTCAATGATCTTTAATGATGAAGAAACATAAGGGGTAACACTGTTTCTTTTTATTGCCCGTCATCAAATAAAACATAAGGGGTAACACTGTCGCTTTTTAATTGCCCGTCATCAAATAAAACATAAGGGGTAACACTGTTTCTTTTTATTGCCCGTCATCAAATAAAACATAAGGGGTAACACTGTCGCTTTTTATTGCCCGTCATCAAATAAAACATAAGGGGTAACACTGTCTCTTTTTATCGCTCGTCAAATAAAACATAAGGGGTAACACTGTCTCTTTTTATTGCCCGTCGTCAAATAAAACATAAGGGGTAACACTGTCTCTTTTTATCGCTCGTCATCAAATAAAACATAAGGGGTAACACTGTCTCTTTTTATCGCTCGTCATCAAATAAAACATAAGGGGTAACACTGTCTATTTTTATTGCTCGTCATCAAATAAAACATAAGGGGTAACACTGTCGCTTTTTATTGCTCGTCGTCAAATAAAACATAAGGGGTAACACTGTCTCTTTTTATTGCTCGTCATCAAATAAAACATAAGGGGTAACACTGTCTCTTTTTATTGCTCGTCATCAAATAAAACATAAGGGGTAACACTGTCTCTTTTTATTGCTCGTCATCAAATAAAACATAAGGGGTAACACTGTCCCTTTTTATTGCTCGTCATCAAATAAAACATAAGGGGTAACACTGTCTCTTTTTATTGCCCGTCATCAAATAAAACATAAGGGGTAACACTGTCGCTTTTTTTTATTGCCCGTCATCAAATAAAACATAAGGGGTAACACTGTCGCTTTTTATCGCCCGTCATCAAATAAAACATAAGGGGTAACACTGTCGCTTTTTATTGGCCGTCGTCAAATAAAACATAAGGGGTAACACTGTCGCTTTTTTTTTATTGCCCGTCATCAAATAAAACATAAGGGGTAACACTGTCGCTTTTTTTTATTGCCCGTCATCAAATAAAACATAAGGGGTAACACTGTCGCTTTTTATCGCTCGTCGTCAAATAAAACATAAGGGGTAACACTGTCTCTTTTTATTGCTCGTCGTCAAATAAAACATAAGGGGTAACACTGTCTCTTTTTATTGCTCGTCGTCAAATAAAACATAAGGGGTAACACTGTCACTTTTTATGGCTCGTCGTCAAATAAAACATAAGGGGTAACACTGTCACTTTTTATTGCTCGTCGTCAAATAAAACATAAGGGGTAACACTGTCTCTTTTTATTGCTCGTCGTCAAATAAAACATAAGGGGTAACACTGTCTCTTTTTATTGCCCGTCATCAAATAAAACATAAGGGGTAACACTGTCTCTTTTTATTGCTCGTCATCAAATAAAACATAAGGGGTAACACTGTCGCTTTTAATTGCTCGTCGTCAAATAAAACATAAGGGGTAACACTGTCGCTTTTTATTGGCCGTCATCAAATAAAACATAAGGGGTAACACTGTCTCTTTTTATTGCCCATCATCAAATAAAACATAAGGGGGTAACACTGTCGCTTTTTATTGCCTCGTCATCAAATAAAAACATAAGGGGTAACACTGTCGCTTTTTTATTGCCCGTCATCAAATAAAACATAAGGGTAACACTGTCTCTTTTTATTGCCCGTCATCACAATAAAACATAAGGGGGTAACACTGTCGCTTTTTATCGCTCGTCATCAAATAAAACATAAGGGGTAACACTGTCGCTTTTTATCGCTCGTCATCAAATAAAACATAAGGGGTAACACTGTCGCTTTTTTATTGCCCGTCATCAAATAAAACATAAGGGGTAACACTGTCGCTTTTTATTGGCCGTCGTCAAATAAAACATAAGGGGTAACACTGTCTCTTTTTATTGGCCGTCATCAAATAAAACATAAGGGGTAACACTGTCTCTTTTTATTGGCCGTCGTCAAATAAAACATAAGGGGTAACACTGTCGCTTTTTTTTATTGCCCGTCATCAAATAAAACATAAGGGGTAACACTGTCGCTATTTATCGCTCATCATCAAATAAAACATAAGGGGTAACAGTGTCGCTTTTTATCGCTCGTCATCAAATAAAACATAAGGGGTAACACTGTCTCTTTTTATTGCCCGTCGTCAAATAAAACATAAGGGGTAACACTGTCTCTTTTTATTGGCCGTCGTCAAATAAAACATAAGGGGTAACACTGTCTCTTTTTATTGCCCGTCATCAAATAAAACATAAGGGGTAACACTGTCATTTTTATTGGCCGTCGTCAAATAAAACATAAGGGGTAACACTGTTGCTTTTTTTTAATTGCTCGTCATCAAATAAAACATAAAGGGTGGTAACACTGTCTCTTTTTTATTGCCCGTCATCAAATAAAACATAAGGGTACACTGTAACAGCTGTCGCTTTTTTTATTGCCCCGTCAATCAAATAAAACATAATGGGTTAACACTGTCTCTTTTTTATGTGCCCGTCATCAAAATAAAACATAAGGGGTTAAACAAAGTCATTTTTATTGGCCGTCGTCCAAATAAAACCATAAGGGGTAACACTGTCGCTTTTTTTTATTGCCCGTCATCAAATAATAAACATAAGGGGTAAACACTGTCATTTTTTTGGTGCCGCCGTCGTCAAAATAACAACATAAGGGGTAAGTAACACTTGTCTCTTTTTATTGGCCGTCGTCAAATAAACATAAGGGGTAACACTGTCTCTTTTTATTGCCCGTCAATCAAATAAAAACATAAGGGGTAACACTGCTGTCTCTTTTTATTGGCCGTCGTCAAATAAAACATAAGGGGTAACACTGTCGCTTTTTTTTATTTGGCCGTCATCAAATATAAAACATAAGGGGTAACACTGTCGCTTTTTATCGCTCGTCATCAAATAAAACATAAGGGGTAACACTGTCGCTATTTATCCGCTCATTCATCAAATAAACATAACATAAGGGGTAACAGTGTCGCTTTTTATTGCCCGTCATCAAATAAAACATAAGGGGTAACACTGTCTCTTTTTATTGGCCGTCGTCAAATAAAACATAAGGGGTAACACTGTCTCTTTTTATTGCCCGTCATCAAATAAAACATAAGGGGTAACACTGTCATTTTTATTGCCCGTCGTCAAATAAAACATAAGGGGTAACACTGTCGCTTTTTTTTATTGCCCGTCATCAAATAAAACATAAGGGGTAACACTGTCGCTTTTTATTGCTCGTCATCAAATAAAACATAAGGGGTAACACTGTCGCTTTTTATTGGCCGTCGTCAAATAAAACATAAGGGGTAACACTGTCGCTTTTTATTGGCGTTGTCAATAAAAAAAAGTAGGGTTAAACACTGTCTCTTTTTTATTGGCCGTCGTCAATAATAAAACATAAAGGGGTAACACTGTCTCTTTTTATCGCTCGTCATCAATAATAAAACAAAAGGGGTAACACTGTCTCTTTTTATCGCTCGTCATCAAATAAAACATAAGGGGTAACACTGTCTCTTTTTATTGCCCATCATCAAATAAAACATAAGGGGTAACACTGTCATTTTTTATCGCTCGTCATCAAATAAAACATAAGGGGTAACACTGTCTCTTTTTATCGCTCGTCGTCAAATAAAACATAAGGGGTAACACTGTCTCTTTTTATCGCTCGTCGTCAAATAAAACATAAGGGTTAACACTGTCCTCTTTTTATTGCTCGTCGTCAAATAAAACATAAGGGGTACACTGTCGCTTTTTTATAGGCTCGTCATCAAAATAAAACATAAGGGGTAACACTGTCTCTTTTTATTGCTCGTCATCAAATAAAACATAAGGGGTAACACTGTCTCTTTTATTGCCCGTCATCAAATAAAACATAAGGGGTAACACTGTTCTCTTTTTTATTGGCCGTCTGTCAAATTAAAACATTAGGGGTAACACTTGTCGCTTTTATTATTGCCCGTCATCAAATAAAACATAAGGGGTAACACTGTTAAATTTTTTTATTGGCCGTCGTCAAATAAAACATAAGGGGTAACACTGTCTTCTTTTTAATTGGCCGTCGTCAAATAAAACTAAGGGGTAACACTGTGCGCTTTTTATCGCTCCGTCATCAAATAAAACATAAGGGGTAACACGCAGTGTCGGCTTTTTATTGGCCGTCGTCAAATAAAACATAAGGGGTAAACCACTGTCTCTTTTTATCGCTCGTCATCAAATAAAACAATAAGGGGTGGTAACACTGTCTCTTTTTATTATGCTCGTCATCAAACTAAAAACATAAGGGGTGCGTAACACACTGTCTCTTTCTTTATCGCTCGTCATTCATCAAATAAAACATAAGGTGTATCATCTGTACACTTGTCTCTTTTTATTGCTTCGCTCGTCAAATAAAACATAATAAAAGGGGTAACACTGTCTCTTTTTTATTGGATCCGTCGTCAAAATATAACATTAAGGGGTTAACACTGTCTCTTTTTATTGCTCCGCCGTCAAAATAAAACATAAGGGGGTAACACTGTCTCTTTTTATTGGCCGTCATCAAATAAAACATAAGGGGTTAACACTGTCTCTTTTTATTGCCCCGTCATCGAAATAAAACATAGGGGTAACAGCTGTCGCTTTTTTATTGCTCGTCGTCAAATAAACACATAAGGGGTAACACACTGTCGCTTTTTATTGCCCGTCATCAAATAAAACCATAAGGCGGTAACACCACTGTCGCTTTTTTATCGCTCGTCATCAAAATAAAACATAAGGGGTAACCACTGTCGCTTTTTATTGCCCGTCATTCAAATAAAACATTAAGGGGTAAACCACTGTCGCTTTTTATTTGGCCGTCCGTCAAATAAAACATAAGGGGTAACACTGTCTCTTTTTATTGGCCGTCTATCAAATAAAACAATAAGGGGTTAACACCTGTCCGCTTTTTATCGCTCGTCATCAAATAAAACATAAGGGGTAACACTGTCTATCTTTTTTTATGCGCTCGTCATCAAATAAACACATAAGGGGGTAACACTTGTCAATTTGTTATCGATCGTCGTCATCAAATAAAACATAAGGATAACACTGGTCATTTTTTATCGCTCGTCGTCATCAAATAAAACATAAGTGGGTAACACTGTCGCTTTTTATCGCCTCGTCATCAAATAAACATAAGGGGTAAACACACTGTCAATTTTTTATCGCTCTCGTCATCAAATAAAACATAAGGGGTAACACTGTCGCTTTTTATCGCATCGTCGCATCAAATAAAACCATAAGGGGTAACACACTGTCTCTCTTTTATTGCCCGTCATCAAATAAAAACATAAGGGTAACACTGTCCTCTTTTTATTGCCCGTTCATCAAATAAAACATAAGGGGTAACACTGTCTCTTGTTATTGCTCCGTTATCAAATAAAAACATAAGTGTTAACACTGTCTCCTTTATTTATTGGCCCGTCATCAATAAAACATAAGGGGTAACACCTGTCTCTTTTTATGCTTCCTCGTGATCAAATAAAACATAAGGGGTAAACACTGTCAGCATTTTATTTGCCCGTCATATCAAATAAAACATAAGGGGTTACACTGTCTCTTTATATTGCCCGTCGTCAACAATAAAACATTAAGGGGTAACACTGTCGTCTTACTTTTATTGCTCGTCATCAAATAAAACATTAAGGGGTAACACTGTCATTTTTTTTTCGCTCGTCATCAAATAAAACATAAGTGGTTAAAGGGTCGGCTTAGCTCAGGAAGGTAGTGCAGTTGTCTGTAACCTAAAAGGTTGTTAGTCGATCCCCAGCTCATCCTAGCTAAGTGTTTGAATGTGTCCCTGAGCAAGACACCTTAACCCTTATTGCTCACCTCTTGAGCTCGCTGTCACCTTGCATGGTTGACTGCCGTCAATGGTGTGTATTTAAAAACGATATAAGTCGCTTTGGATAAATGCCCTACTAAATGGTAACACTGTCATGTTTTTATGGGTCACTTCAATGATCTTTAATGATGGAGAAAAAACATAAGGGGTAACCACTGTCTCTTTTTTATTGCCGTCATCAAATAAAACATAAGGGGGTAACACATATCGCTTTTTATTGGCCCGTCATCAAATAAAAACATAAGGGGAGTAACCACTGTTTCTTTTTTATTGCCCCGTCATCAAATTAAAACATAAAGGGGCCAAGCCAACTGTCGCTTCTTTATTGCCCGTCATCAAATAAAACATAAGAGGGGTAACACTGTCTCTTTTTAATCGCTCGTCAAATAAAACATAAGGGGTGGTAACACTGTCTC
>OLKM01007118.1:0-12590 GCA_900291075.1 Melanogrammus aeglefinus | reverse complement strand
ATGCTCGAAGCAGCCAAGTGCACCACCCGTGTGAAGCGGGCGACCATCCATACCCCAGCAGCCTCATGACCAGAGAGGGCTAGTCACGACCGCACTGCCCGGGGAGACAACGGCGGAGAGAGCCACAACGATCTCCATCCTCTGCTGTGAGAGCCGTCTCTCATTACAGCTGAATCCAGCTCTACCCCCAAATACATCACACATCTGTGAGGGGAGGGCGGGACGCTTTCCTTCCGCATTTCATGCGAAGAACCTAAATTCGCGGTGAATTAAAGTACTTTGTTGTTTGAACTAGTCCGCCTTTCCTCACTGTGACAGTGAGCTCCATCAAAAGCAGAATCGTCGCCAAGTAGAACAGTACTCTCATTCCTGTTGCGTGGCAGCGCTTGAGAGCCGTCTCCACGCACTTAAGGAGAACGTTGCGTCCAGGCGGCTAGAGAATAGCCGAACGGGCAACGTTGTACTGGTAATGTGACCCGCTTGGAATGAGAAACGCAGGAATTTCCTGTGTTTGGGGATCAACTGTTGACGTGGAAGTAGGCCGTCACTTCAAATCTATTGATGTGAACCAGTCGCCCGGTTTTACACACGTAACACTGCCGCTCCTGATGTTAACATCAGTGAAAACGCCTCCGCCGATGCCTTTGTTGAACTAGGGCTAGATCGAGAATCGCGCTCTCAGCCCTCCTGTTTCTTGGTACGCAGGAAAATAACGGGAATAAAATGCCCTGCATTTCCTCTCCCTGCGGGACTGCGGAATCACTTTTTTTCGCTAGAGCTCTGTACGACTCCGCCAAAAGTGACAGCTGTTTAGATCTTGATGACAGCGTTGTTTCCACAATCGTTGAATCGCGGCGGAACAGGAGGTGAAACTGCAGGGTGTGACCCTTGCCTGATCAAGCCTGATCCATCCATTTTGCCAGGCTGCTGCGTTCAGCCATTCCGAGTATGCTCGCCGAAAGCGGCCGTGCAGCCTCTTGTTTTCGATGCGGCATGTCATGGAAACGAGAGAGCCACGCTTGAGCCCCCTCGGCGCTGCGAGGGAGGATCCCTCCTCGCAGCCCATGGGCGAGCTTTGCCGAAAGGCGATGGGTGTGTGTGTCCATCTAGCAGAGGCATGCCCTGCCTGCTCAGCTTGTGATAATAGTGTAAGCCTCCCTCTCTCCCCGAGCGTCGGTGACGCGGAGGAGGAATACACACTGCGGCGACTGCGCGTAGCAAACCTGCCGACAACTGTGAATCGACACATGCGCTGACTCATTCGCTAGACAGAGAGCTCGTTCAGCGGCCGCCCGCAACATGTCATGCCAGGCATGATGTGGTAGGGGAAAGTAATTAGGGCTGGCTCGATCAATAATACGAAAGGTTTATTGACGGCCCTGCCTATATTTGTGGTGGGAGAATGAACGTGTGAAACAGTTACGGCTGACCGGAGGCTCCTGGCGTTAACTGGGTGTGGGGGGAAAACAGCCGTCTTTAGTAAAGAGGTAGTTTCCGCGCTGTCACACTGCTTCTCCTCGCACCCGTAATAGCGGGCGCTTGTGGGGCGGGGCATCGCCCATAGAAGCCCGCTGCCCGGAGCCTTCGCCGGCCGCTCGGCCGCCGCCTGCGACGAGCGCGGGCCGGGAATGGAGAAGCGCGGGCGAGGCTGCCTTTGTAAAGGTAATGAAGGGCTGGCTCGATCAATAATGTGAGGTTTATTGACGGCCTGCTATCTGTGGTGGAGAATGCGTGTGAAACAGTTACGGGCCGAACCGGTAGGCTCGTGCTGTTAACTGGAGGTGTGTGGAGAAACAGCCGTCTTTAATAGAAAAGGAGACGTTTCCCGCTGTCACACGCTAGTCTTCCCTCGCCCCGTAATACGCCGGCGCTTCTGGGGCGCGGGCATCGCCCGCATGAGCCCGCTGCCCAAGGCCTTTGTTGGCCGCTTGGCCGCGGCTAACGATGGGGCGGGCGGGGCTGATTAAGCCGGCGAGTTTGGCCTTTTCAAGGGCCAAATGGGTCCTGGCACATCAATAATAGGTTTATTGACGGCCTGCCTATACGTAGTGGGAGATGGCGCGAAAACAGTTATATGGCCGAGGCCGACAGCTCCGCGTTAACTGGGATGTGGGGAGAAAACAGGTCTTTAAAAAGATGGGTGGCTCTTAAAAGAGCCGTTTTTTCTCGCCGTCACACCGCGTCTCCATCAGCCCCATTCATGGCCTTCGCCGGCGCTTGTGGGGAGGGGCATTGCCCAGGAGCCCGCTGCCCGGGCCCCTGCTGCCGCTCGCCACAGCCCAGACGGGGCGGGCCGGGGCTTGTGAGCCGGGGGCCAGGGAGGAGCTGCACCGGCGGCGCCCGCAACGGGTGGCTGTCGGGGGCCCACCGGCGAGGCGACGGGAACCGGGCGGGGCGCTGCTGTCGGGTGGAGGCGCGAGGGGCGGAGACGTGATCTCCGGAAACTTCTCTGCCTCCGAAGCAGCCTGCATTCGCTCAATGCATGGACGACAGGCGGGGCCGAACAGCACGTCCGGGCTGATGGGCATCTCAGGCAGCTGACGCCTCACGGCTCAGGATCCCGGGGTCTGTTGCAGCCCCAGGTTTCCGCTGAATTCAGGTGGCTGCCATGCCGGCCGTCCGGGCCGTGTTTACCGGCCATCCGGTGGAAAGAGGGCAGAGGATGAACACCGAGCAGCTTCGCCACGTCGACTGCCCCGTTCAGCCAAGACGATGAGGGTCAGCCGCCATGGTTGAGATGTATGCCGCTAGCAAGGGCGATGTTGTTCACAACCGCCATCCTGCTGCATCATGGCATTGATGCCGCCTGTCTGTGAGATTGCCGTACAGCTGGTGCTTGGGAGTGGGCGCGGCCGCCGAGCCCCGGCTATCACCCCAAAGAACAAGCGCACAGAGCGGGTCCAGCGGCGGTAACAGGCCTGTAACCCCGGTCTGTCAGGCCCATCCGTCTTCAGTGACCTGAATGAAGTCCTTCACCAGGAGCTCCGAGCTTCCCGGGATCCGCCGCAGCCCACACTAAAGTACGGTCCTGATGGCGGGAAACATCGGAACCAGATCGGTTCGATACGGGCAGGGCGTGTCGCGGCCTCGAGCCCCAGATTCCATCAGCTGGTCCGGGCGTTGGGGGGCCTGCAGGCATAAGGCACCGCAAGGCCAAGGTTTGCGGCTACCCTGGCGATAATGCCCGGAAGCTCTGCCACCAAAGCTCCAACCACTGGAAGTGAGGTGGTGGCAGAGAGGGCACAGTTGGCTGCTGACCGCAGGGCGTCCGGCCCCTCCATTCGAAGAGGGAAGCCGGGTGAGACACCTCCCGTCCTCGCCGCGGTCGCAGTCGTCCGAGCTCCGCGCCCGCAAAGGATGGAGAGGCATCGTCGAGCGTATGGAGAAGTCAGCTGTCGGCAGCCTTCGGCGACGGCGGCGGCAGTGTCGGCTCGGCGCTAGTCGTATTTCGCCGACAGCGCCTTACAGACTCGCTGACACAAGTATAAAGGAACAAGTGGGCGAGAAGCGCCAAGAGGGCATGTTCATGGCCCCAGGGCAACCCTCGCCACACTTCGTGGCCGCTCTTCTGGAGCAGGATGTAACCGGTGTTACAAGAGCGTGCAGATCGGTATTCGGTCTCGGAGTCATGGTATAAATCAGTATGCTAGGAATCGCTCGGCCTGAAGAAAATGGGAGGCAGATCGATTCCGCGCGGACGAATATGTATGGGTGGCCCGCGGAGTGAAGCTTGATGGCGCCACAGCTGGGTTGTGGATCTGGGCGATTACAAATTTTCAAGCGTTACGGCTCACGCTAGGGATACACCCAGATAGCGATAGCCGCTTGATAAAGAGGCGACCTATACGAGCTTAGAACTTAGGGTTAAGAGATTCAACCTGTGAAAAGGTTTTCTGATATACTGAGTGAGGTGATCTCACTATGGGACTACGCCCGGTGAACGCGCCATGTCCCCGAGAAGCAATTATACACTACGCCAGTCGTGAAACGATCAGGCGCAAGCAAGAACGGTGACGTCTGCCTGCAGAGGCAGCTCCCTCCTATCATAAAGTCCCGTCGTCCGTCGCTCGTTCAGGATCGTATAGGCAAAACACTCTCTCCTCGCTCCGGGCAAAGGAGGCGTGGATCTGGGAGATACCAGTCACACTCATCATATCAGAAACCTTGGTTAATTTCCTTAACCCTAATGTTTTTCTTTCAATGATTTCATTGGTATCTCACTATGGGATATAGTAACTCCCGTATTGCCAAATGAAGTACGCAGTGCAAACCCATCAAATCAAAGCATGTTCACCGGGATCCAAACGCTCAAGACTGTAGTGAGACCAGATTAGGCGCAGTAACATGCCAACCTGTAGAATCTAGCGAAAGGGAAGGCGTCGCCAGCTGGCAGCCGCACATATCCTCTTCCACTGAGACCCCTCAGAAACAGTGGCCCACGCATCGCCAGACACTGCCCCGCGAGTGCGAAATGTGCGCGCAGCGCCAAGAAGGGGTTCCAAACCCAGCTTATTATGAAGCCATGGCTTATAGCCCCACGATCCAGTGTGATAAACGCTGCTTCGAGAGAGGTTCCCAGGTGTGACGTAGCAACATGATACACAGACTGGCTCCGATTTCCTGAATCAGCCGTCCTATCAACATAGACGCGTAAAGCCCGCACCGGCAAGAGCAGCATTTCAGCCGCTCCTGCCTCCCGGAGGAGAAAGGGGGAGAATAGGAACGCCAACAGCTCAATAGGGCGTAATGACAACGCAGAAGTCGAATACCTTGGGAACAAGAGCGCAGGGTTCGGCTTTAATAGAACTTTGAGTTCGCCGCCGCAACAAACTGCATACACGTCGGGCTAACCGAGCAGCGCATGGATGTCAACTAGTGCGTTTAGGCCGAGGCCGAACGAGCAACAAAGCGCACGACTTAAACGAGAAGGCGGTCTATAAGGCTATTTCTACGGTGTCGTCTTTAGTAGCAGAGACTAACAGTATAATTTTACACGAGGGACTTGTTTTAGAACACGTTTTGATTTACGCAAGACTCCCCCGTAAGGTCTCTAAAAGGAACCCCGCTATGTCGACTGTAGTTCTTAAAGATAAATTCTAAGTATCAAATCTATTATAAAGTGATATAACAAAACCGTCTTTAACATGTCTTCACTTTTATAAAGATTTGGTAAAGAATGGTGTTAAATCGTTAGGCGCGCGCAGTTGTCTGTTAGACGTTGCGAACGTGCGTCAGCCAAGTCATGGTGTGCACTTGCAGGGCTTCGGAAAGCCTGTTTGAGCACTAGCGACTGGTTGAGACTAGCGACATAACACATGTATCTATTAGCCCTTTTCATTTTGAACCGCAGCGAAACGATTATGAGGAGGACAGCACTGACAATACCTAGATGGCATGTATTCCACAAAATGAAGAAGACGGGATGAAGGCGAGAGTGGGACAAAAAACGGTGGTCGTGTGCGGAACTGCGTTCAATGGTCAGCGAGAGGAGAGTGTTTGTTGTCGGGAGCTCCAATTTTTGTCAGCAGTTGTTACGGTAAATATTGTGTGATCAAATGATTTCAATATCAGATAATTAGGATATAACAGTGAGACGAAGACTTGATCATGTTTTTGCAGATATCCCGTGCATCCACAGCACATGAAAATTTGCATGCAGTTGGCTCAACGGGACGTCTTATGGGGCTGCCCTAGTCAGGCCTCCAGACGGGAGAGTGCTGCCTTCCCTATCGGAACGGGTCACCATAGGTAGCCTCTAAAGCTCGATAGCCGGCGGCGCTGTGGGTCGCTGATCCTCCTGTCGGTCAGGCCTAGGAGCAGCTACGGAGCTGTACCAGATGGTCAGTGGTCCCGCCTTATTAGATAGCCTACTTTATTTTGCACAATGTATACATTTTGTTGACATATCTATAGGAAGACCAATGTTATTTTTGAGCCGGCGATATCGTATATCGATGTAGATGTTTGTTGTTTATCTATTAGCTTCAATCAGTAACTCATGTCCTCAGATGAAAACCCACAAAAGTTAATGTTAGTATTAAAAAGATGAAATGTCTGGTTGCAGGTTCCTTACAGTTACGGCCTCATATCGCAGTTTAATGGTGGATGCATGGCAGAGACTAGGGGGAAGAATCCGCAGAGTCTTTCCTGCATGTGCAGTTACTAAAATAAGAAATGTTCCCAGAACCAAGTGAATCTACGACAGGGCGTTTGGGTTGTAGAATGATGTACAGAAGTAGAATGAATCATGGAGAGTTTCAATTAAACCATTTAAAGAAATAGCATTTTTAATGCCTTTCATCGATGAGCACTTTAATGTCGTTGCCAATGTTTACACACTTTCACTTTAACTTTAACTGCCGGCCTCTTCTTTCGGGACCACGGCGAAGCAGCAGCAAATGAAGGCAGACGGTTTTGCTTGCCGCCTCCAATTCGACGTCACGTCTATGTATACATGTCTATGTGTATAATGATGCTTGAACTTCTTGAAACGTGAGAAACTGCTGTGTTTGAACAATGATCTGTTGATCTGGGCAGTCTGTCTTGTGGAGCGCAGTGATATGAGTTTGAGTCTCTCTCATGTCCACGCCCTGGTTTGATATCTGACACTGAGGAGAGAACATCTGCCACATAGCCTTCATGTATCCATAGTCTTTCTGAACAGGCCACTGGTCTTGCTCTGATATCTCTGTGGACTTTGCTCCATGAGAATTTTTGAACTTGGGGTTCACCCGACACTCTTCCCTCTTTTGGTAAACGCCTGTTCAAAACAGAAACATGGAAATAGGTAACATAATTTATATAGTAGTATAGGATGATGATGAGATTTCTTGTGGCATTTTGCCCTTGATTCTGATACTGGGATTGGTTTTAGTTGTATGGTTTATTTTGACAGGGACAGATACAGCTTATCCCATACTCAAGTATCATTGTATGTATGCTAAATTGCAACACCTGTCTCCTAGAGGGGCTTTTTGTAGAAATAATAATAAAAGATTAAAGAAGATAAAAAAGGATGAACTTGGCAAAAAGTACACTACAATAAAACAGACATATTGTTTACATAACCACAGAAAATATACGTGTACTACAGGGGGTGTGTCCCCCATCAGATTAAAGCTTAAGGATTGCGCGTGTTGCAAGGGGATTCTCCGCCAGAACAGTAGGGGGAGCAACGAACGAATCTGTGGGCGTGGAAGTGGAAATCGTAGCGGAAGAAGAGTAGCAGTAGCTAGCGATCTTTTTCCACACTCTGAAGTCTGAACGATGTTAAGGTTGAATCGAAGACAATTGAGGGAGCTGGAACTGATAAGCATTTGAAAAAGCAAATGATTATATTGCGAAGTGAGGAAAAGGATACGAGAAGAACTTTTACGGAGACGGAGACGGAGATGGGAATGTGCGTCATTGATGATGTGGTTAGCTGGCCAATCACAGTCCTTGCGAGCTGCGTAGGGCCGTAGTGTTTTAGTCGCATAGTCAGGAATTTAAGGCCGATATATGCTCTGTTTTAGACGTAACGCGTAAGCACGTAAGATACATAACCCCCCCTTGCGCAGTAAAATATCCCCCCTTACGTGCTTATGTGCGTCGGCCCAAATTCCTGACTATGCCGACTAAAGGCCTATTTTAGGGTCGTTTTAGACGCAGAAGACGTAAGCACGTAATTTTCACAAGGGACTTGTTTTAGACAACGTTTTGATTTACGGTCCCCAGGAATTTGGGCCGACGCACTTAAGGCACGTAAGGGGGGATATTTCACACTGCGCAAGGGGGGGTTTATGTATCTTACGTGTGCTTACGCGTTACGTCTAAACAGAGGCATATTATCGGCCTTAAAACACTACGGCCCTACGGCAGCTCGCAAGGACTGTGATTGGCCAGCTTTAACCACATCAATTCAATGGACGCACATCCCATCTCCGTCTCCGTCTCCGGTAAAAGTTCTTCTCGTATCCCTTTTCCTCCTTCGCAATATAATCATTTGCTTTTCAATGGCTTATCAAGCTCCAGCTCCCTCAACTGTCTTCGCCTCTAACCTTAACATCGTTCAGACTTAGAGTGTGGAAAAAGACCGCTATCCTAATAGCTACTGCTACTCTTCTTCCGCTACGATTTTCCACTTCCACGCCAACAGATTCGTTTCGTTGCCTCCCCTTACTGTTCTGGCGGAGAATCCCCTTGCAACACGCGCAATCCTTAAGGAACCTTACGGGACCGTAAAATCAAAACGTGTCTAAAAACAAGTCCTTGTGTAAATTACGTGCTTACGTCTCTGCGTCTAAAACGACCCTAAATAGGCCTTTAGGCTGCTCTGTTTTAGAACGTAACGCGTAAGCACGTAAGATACATAACCCCGCCCTTGCGGCAGTAAAATATCCCCCTTACGTGCTTAAGTGCGTCGGCCCAAATTCCTGACTATGCGACTAAAAACACTACGGCCCTACGCAGCTCGCAAGGACTGTGATTGGCCAGCTAACCACATCAATCAATGGACGCACATCCCATCTCCGTCTCCGTCTCCGTAAAAGTTCTTCTCGTATCCTTTTCCTCCTTCGCCAATATAATCATTTGCTTTTCAATGCTTATCAGCTCCAGCTCCCTCAACTGTCTTCGACTCAACCTTAACATCGTTCAGACTTAGAGTGTGGAAAAAGACCGCTAACCTAAAGGCTACTGCTCCTTCTTCGTCTGTGTTTCGCTTGATACTCTTCCACTTCGACGCCTAACATTTCGTTCGTTTGCGTGCTTCCCTACTGTTCTGGCGGAGGAATCCCCTTGCAACACGCGCAATCCTTAAGGAACTTACGGGGACCGTAAATCAAAACGTGTCTAAAACAAGTCCCTTGTGTAAATTACGTGCTTACGTCTTCTGCGTCTAAAACGACCCTAAATAGGCCCTTTTGGGGCCGACGCACTTAAGCACGTTAAGGGGGGATATTTTTACTGCGCAGGTGGGTTAATGTATCTTACGTGCTTACGCGTTACGTCTAAAACAGAGCATATATCGGCCTTTAAGCTCTACCTGTTGTAAGGGCTCAAACGGTGGGCGTGACAGTGCATCAAGCACCGTAGATAAATCCCACGGAGCAGCCAAGCTCCGCAACACCGGCCGAAGACGGCGTGCACCTTTCATAAACCGGCAAACGATAGGGTGCTGACCTGCCGATTTGTCCCCAAAACCTATGTGACAAGCCGATATAGCGGCCAAGTACACTTTGACAGTGGAGAAAGCCCGGCCTTTATCCAGCAATCCTGTAGAAATGTCAGAATAACAGGCACGGGACTCTGGAAAGCTATTTCCCCAGCTTTCGCGCACCAATCCTCGAACGCACGCCATTTCCCGTCATATGCGTAACGTGTGGAGGAAGCCCTGGCGCCCTGGATAGTCGTAATGACATTCCATGGGAGTCCAGCCGTCGTTAGGTTCATCCTTTCACGGGCCAGGCCCATAGAGCCATGCGCTCCGGATGAGGATGGAAGATTTCCCCATGCGCTTGCGTCAGGAGGTCCCTTCGTAAAGGCAGAGGCCAAGGCTGGCCGCACAGCAACTGGACTATTTCCGTCAACCAATATTTCCCCGGCCAACGGGGGGCTATAAGGATCAGCGCATGACCCTTCTCTCGCACCCTGGCGAGAGTAGGAATGATCAGTTCTAATGGGGGAAAAGCGTACAGGAGGACGCGCGGCCACTCGTATGCCAAAGCATCCAGCCCCATTGGGGCGCTCCGACCGGTTAGGGAATAGAACAGAGGGCACTGAGTGTTCTCCTCTGATGCAAAGAGATCGACCTCTGCTCGACCGTATTTCTCCCATATCTGGTTCACGACCACGACGTGGAGTTTCCAGTCCTTGTAGCGAGGGTCGCCCCTGGACATTAAATCTGCTCCCCAGTTCCGCGCGCGCCCGGCACGTGTGTTGCTCTCAGCGACAACAGGTGGGCGTTGCCCCAAATGGTCAGTCTGTGTGCCAACGTGTGCATTTGAGGGGAGCGCAGCCCCCCCTGACGGTTTATATACGCCACCACCGTGGTGTTGTCCGTCCTGACTAGAACATGTTGCCTTCTCAGAAAAGGAAGAAAGTGTTTCAGCGCCAGTGACACCGCCTGAAGTTCCAGGCAGTTTATGTGAACAAACTGCATATGTGAGCTCCACGTGCCATTTACTGATCTGCCCTCGTATACGGCTCCCCAGCCCGCCCGAGAGGCATCCGTTGAAAGGACCTTCCTCGCCAGGACAGTTCCCATGGTAACGCCTGTAGTCAGAAAGTACGCGCGTCCCCAAGGGCGCAGCGCCGAGACGCACGCCATGGAGATCAAAACCCGGCGATGGCCATGGCACGTCGGGTTCAGTCTGAGTGATGCAATCCATCGCTGAACCGGCCTCATATGGAGGCGGCCAAGTGGGACTACTACCAGCGCCGACGCCATCAGACCCAATAGTCTGAGGCACGTTCTGAACTTCAACATCGTCCCCCTGCGAAAAAGTGCCAGACAAGCCTGAAAGGCTTCCACTCTCTCCGCGGATAGACGTGCTTTGAACGTCACTGAATCGAGGCACAAGCCTATGAACGTTATGCTTTGAGTAGGGACCAAAACACTCTTTTGCACGTTTATTGTGAAACCCAGGGACACTAGGTGCGATATGAGCACGCTGGTCTGCGCCTGAGCCTCCTGGGGCGACTGTGTGGCTAGAAGCCAGTCGTCTATGTATGTTGCCAAACGCATTCCCTTCAACCTGAGGGGCGCGATAGCAGCCTCCGTGCATTTCACAAACACCCGTGGACTTAACGAAAGGCCGAACGGGAGAACCAAATACTCGTACGTTACGCCCTGGAAGGCGAACCTGAGATATTTCCTGTGAGGGGGATAGATGGGGATATGGAAATAAGCGTCCCTCAGATCTATGCTTGTGAACCAGCCTCCCGGGCGCACGAAGCGTATGAGAGCGGCGTGGGTCAGCATCCTGAAACTGTACTGTCTCATGTATCTGTTCAGAGCGCGTAAATCTAATATCGGCCGGAGGCCCCCTCCCTTCTTCGGGACTAGAAAGTACCTCGAGTAAAAACCGCTTTGGTTTTTCTCCTGTGGCACTACCCGAATTGCCCCTTTGTTTCTTAGAGAGGTGATTTCCTCCTGTAGAACCTGAGCTTTCTCTCCACGGGCCTGCGACTGCAGTATCCCGTTGAAACGGGGAGGAGTGGACGCAAATTGGAGCCTGTAGCCGGCGGTTAACAGTTTTTTATAACCCAATCCGACGCACCACATGCCGCCACTGTTGAGCCCCGGCCAGCCAGCGGTCCCAGCGTCGCTGGTTCCGCTGTCGTGCCGGGTCGAACGGGCGTGGTGGTGGCTGGGCTGCGCACCGGAGCGCACGCCCACCAGGGCACGTCTTATTACATTCTGTTCCTTTTTTTATGTTTATCTTTTTTTCATTTTTTTTTGTTTTCAAGAGCGCTGCGCCCTCGGTCGTGGAGCCTGGATGCGCGTGGCAACATTTTTAATGAACAATGATTTGGGGAAGGGGACACATGTGTGATGTTTGGGCTTGGGTGTGGTGCTTTTATCACATGCATGTGTCTGCGAGACACAGCTGCGGCTCCACCGAGCTCTCTGCAGGTCCGACCCTTTCTCTCCTTCGCGTCGTGAACTGTGAAGGCTGTATGGCTTCTTGACGCTTTTGAGGGCTTGGAACACTGCCTCTGTACCCCTTTTTGGAACCGGGTTTGGACGAATTGTGGGGGTGCGGGCGGCCGTCTGGCGGCCTGCGTCGAGCACCCCTTGGGTCGGGCGCCTCGAGGTAGCGCGCCGGTTTCTTCCCGGCCCCTGAGTGCCTGGGTGCGAGGAGGGGGGCTGCAACGGCACCTGGCGCACCGGGCGCGGGTGGCTCTCGCCACCGCGCCTGTTGCTCCGGCGGCTTGTTCTGGCCCGGCGGCCCGTGGTTGGGTGGTGCCGTTTCTGGGCGCGGTTAGACCGGCGAGGGCGGGGTGGGGTTGAACTGGCGGTCTGGGTTGGGGGGAAAAGGCGCTGGGTCTGGAGACACGCGCAGCCCTCACACGCTCCTCTTTTTTTTTCCTCCCAGCGTTTCAGCATTAATCATACGCCGGGCAAACCAGGTCTTTTCGGGTCCACAGGCACGTGCAAGGAGTTGGTAGGTTTTTCTACAGAGAGAGATCTCTCTGAGGGCTTCAGCCACTCGCCCTCTCCTGGATGTGTCCATTCAGCGCCCATGGCCCTTCGGAGGCTGGACAGCGTTCCTGTGTAGCGCGGGCACGGTCGTCACCACGCAACTTCGTCCGGGCTGCGGTGGGTTGAAAAGGTGTCCGGCTCGCCTAGCTGGCTGGCGCCGCAGCCCGGACCGTGACGCCTACCTCGTGGCCATGCTTGTGCCCTTTCGTCTCGATGCCTGGAGGGTCGGCTCTGCGCCGGCCCCCAGTGTAGGGTCGCGAGTTCATGGCGGATTCTGGTGGGTGGGAGGTGCGGCCAGCGTGGTTAACGGAGGACGCTGGAGAGAACCCTTTTCTCCATCGGTCCATTCCCGATCCTGGACCGGGGTCTTGGATGAGAGAGGTTTGCCCCCAAGACCGGGTCG
>OLKM01007116.1:10000-12596 GCA_900291075.1 Melanogrammus aeglefinus | reverse complement strand
CAACCAGCACACAGCACACACACACACACACACACACACACACACACACACACACACACACACACACACACACACACACACACACACACAATCTATAGGTGCAGCAAACTTGCCAAAAAATGCACTCATGCACGACGCGTTGAAAAGAAAGAAAGTGATTTAAGATAAAGTCCCTAAAGCCTTTATACTCTAAAGTACATATTTAATTTTGGTAGGGGTGGGGATGTTCTAACATGTGATATTTATTTCTCCATTTTATCGTTTTTCTTTTTTTTTCATTCCGATATTAAAGTGAGGTCACGGGGTGCAAACCGAAAGTTGTTGTTTTTTTTCGTTTTTCTTCCCTGGAAGGAAGCTTTAGCGGGGAGCTAAAACAGGAGCGGTGTGTAGGCGCTGCGGGCGGCGGAGCAGGTTTATGTTTCAGACGCTCCAGCGGTGCAGAGGTTAGGCTACACATGCTAGGCTAGCCCGGGGCTACGCGGACGGGGTGCTAGTCAGGGTGGAACCGGCTGGGGTTCAGGGGGGCGCGCTCCGAAGAGGCCAGCAGGTACAGGAGGGGGTTCATGTTGGGTTTCTAACAAGGTATAAATATCTCAGGAGTTGTTGGAGAAAATACTTATTTAAAAATGTTTTAAGCGTCGGCATTCTGAGATTTGAAACGTGCACTTTTTGTCAGCTCGTATTAAAAGCATGCTCATTCTGTTTTTTTTTTTCTGTTTGGGGATTGTAATTAGATTTGAAGCTAGCAAGAGTACACACACACACTGAGATACTATACACACACATACACACACACTGAGATACTGTATACACACATACACACACACTGAGATACTATACACACACATACACACACACTGAGATACTGTATACACACACACACACACACACACACACACACACACAACACACATACACACACACAGAGATACTGTATACACACACACACACACACTGAGCACACACACACACATACACACACTGACACACCACACACACACCACACACACACACACACACACACACACACACACACACACACACACACACACACAGAGATACTAGACACACACACACTGAGATACTGTACACACACAAACACACACACACACAACACACACACACACACACACACACACACACACACACACTGAGGTACTGTACACACACACACACACTCTCAATGGTTTCTATTGGCTCACAGGCGAGAGGAAATTATTCAAAGGAGAAAATCGATCGTTGAACATAGTAAAGTCCCGCCAGGGGAGAGCGAGAGACGGGTTGAGGTTAGTGACTCATCCCACACACACACACAACACAGACACACACACACACACACACACACACACAAGACACACACACACACACACACACATACACACACACACACACACACACACACACACACACACACACACACACACACACACTCACACACACACACACACACACACACACACACACACACACACACACACACACACACACACACACACACACACACACACACACACACACACACACACACACACACACACACACACACACACACACACACACACACACACACACACACACACACACACACACACACACACACACGCACACACACACACTCACACTAACTCAAAATACTCCACGATCACCAAAGACCTCTGGTGGATAAATAAAACCTAAGAAGTGAATATTCATAGGAGCCCTGCATTATAACAGCAGCGTGGTGTCGTAGCCCACCTCCGTCTCGGTCGTGCCAGTTGCCCCGGCCGCTGGCGGGGGAGCTGGGGGAGGAGTAGAAGTCGGGCCCAGTGGGGCTGGTCTCCATGTTCTCCTCCATGCTGATGGTCTTGGGCCTTTTGCTGCGGAGCGAGAAAGCGGCGAGAGAGGAGGGGCGAGAGAGAGTGAGGGGGGCGAGAGAGAGAGAGAGGGGGGCGAGAGAAAGGGGCGAGAGAGAGAGTGGAAGAGTCTTAATGTAACACAGCTGCTGTTTGCCCTGGACACTGTGGTCCACGCTGTACGGTGTAGGACCCACTGTACAGTATAGTACACACTGTACAGTGTGTATTACACAGTACAGTGGATACTACACTGTACTGTGTAGTATGCACCATAAGGTGTGGGATCCAACCCCTGTAAAATGGGTTTGTGGGAAATTAAAGCAACGGAAAAATATGATTTGCACTATTTTGATGATTTTACCTGAATGTCTTCGGTTCTGGTTAATTATTATTATTATCTATAATATTATAATAATTATAATATGTAGTCATAGCAGTAGTAGAATAACTTGTAGTATTATAATAATATAAGTAGAAATAGTAGTAAAAAGTATAGGCAGTGGTAGAGTATCTTTGATCATAATTATTTTTGCCATTCCCATTTGTAGACACATTAGTAGCGTTAGTAGCCTACTAGCATCAGCAATATAAGTAGCAACTTTAGAAATATAATTAGCAGCATTAGCAACATAAGTACTAGCATTAGCAGCATTAGTAGCATCATCAATATATGCAATAACATTATAAATATAAGAACTACCATTAGCAGCATATGTAGCATTAGCAACATAAGTAGTAGCATTAGTACTAGCATTAGCAAT
>OLKM01007116.1:5000-7500 GCA_900291075.1 Melanogrammus aeglefinus | reverse complement strand
GGTCAGACGTGGGCGGGGTCAGACGTGGGCGGGGTCAGACGTGGGCGGGGTCAGACGACGTCGCACCACCGCGCAGTCAGTGACCGGTGATGGAGGAGAGAGGGCGATCCCCCCCCCCACCTCCGCGACACCCGCTGGAACGAGGGACGGAGCAAACTCCAGCCAGGACCCTTTGATGGACTTCAAAGAACGTTTCCACGGCGGCAGGAGAGGGAGACAGAGGGAGGGATAGAGAGAGAGAGAGAGCGAGAGGGAGGGAGGGAGAGAAAAAGGGAGAGACAGAGGGAGGGAGAGAGAGAGAGGGAGAGAGAGGGATGGAGGGAGGGAGAGAGAGAGAGGGGAGGGAGAAAGGGAGAGACAGAGGGAGGGAGAGAGAGAGAGAGAGAGAGAGGGAGAGAGGGAGGGAGAGGGAGAGAGAGGACGAGCCAGAGCCAGCGAGAGGCAGGGAGGGAGAGAGAGAGAGAGACAGAGCCAGAGCGAGGGAGGGGGAGATAGGGGGAGAGGGAGGGAGGGAGGAGAGTGTTGACGGACAGGCGGCTGCTCTGGACCCATCGGGTGACAGGCGAGGCGAGGAGTGAGACGAGGAGTGATGCCTCCAGACTGTCGGCTCCTCGACCTTTTAAAAAATTCCCTTTTGACTTTGGTCCGAAAAAGAATAATATATATAACGGGAAAAAAAAGAGGAATAAAAACTTCTACAGGAGGAACAACACGGCCATGTTGGGGGGGGCGGCCATCTGGGCAGGGGTCACAGCGACGAAGAAAACATCCCTAATTTAAACGATCTCCTAAGAGGGACCGCAGCGACGAAGAAAACATCCCTAATTTAAACGATCTCCTAAGAGGGACCGGTCTGTCCCTCTCTCTCGGCCGCGCGTGTGTGTGACGGTCCCGGGAACCCACCGTGCGTCTGCCAGGGTCGACACTTCACACACACACACACACACTCCAGACGACACGCCAAGGTCACGGCCCCCTGTTTTCATATCTACAACACCTTTAAGGCCCTCTACACCCGGCCCCTCCTGGACCCCCGGCCTCTGCCAGCCTCCCCCTCTGGCCGGTCGGAACCAAACGCCGTCGGCGACGCTGAGGAGGTTTTTTTTCCACGCGGGTGCGGAAGTAGAGGGGGGGGGGGTGCTGCCACGACACACATATGCAAGCTCACACACGCGCACACACAAACGCACGTGCGTACACACACAGACGCAAATGGCACACACACACAAATGCAAAAGCATAAGCAAACGCATACACACACACACACACACACATACACACACACACACACACAGGCATATGCAAGAGCCCGCATATGCAAACACACAAACACGCGCAAAACGCACACACACGCAGATACGAAAGCGCATGCACTCCACATACACACACACACACAGGCATATGCAAGAGCCCGCATATGCAAACACACAAACACGCGCAAAACGCACACACACGCAGATACGAAAGCGCATGCATCCGCAAATGCACAACACACACACACACACACACACACACACACACACTATATATGTCTGTTATTATAACGCACACACACTACAAATAGCCCGTCGGTATGTGCGATGTGGACGTGTCAGGGAGCCCGACTCTACCCTCTCACGGTTTGACTCGTCGTGAACTCCCGGTTCACCCACTGGGTGCCCTGGGAGTTCAGCGGGTTCGGGAGCAGAGCCGCCAGAAATGCCCCCCCTCCCCCCCAGAGGTGTGGGGACGTGGTGGTGGCGGGGGGGGGGATAGTTCACGTCAAGTCCCCATAAACCACACACACACCAGACCCACTGCGGCCGCCGGGACGCAAAGAGCCACTATAAATAACACAGACGCACACATCGACACTCACACGCACACACATATACACACATGCACAGGCTGACACACACGCACGCACACAAGCAGACACTCACACACACACACCCACCCTCCACCCACCCACCCCACCCACCACCACCCACACCCACCCACCCACCCACCCACCACACCACCCACCCACCACACACACACACACACACACACACACACACACACACACACACACACACACACACACACAGAGATGTGGCAGTGAGAGAGGAGGTTTTGTGTTTTTTTTTTCCCTTTCTTCTTTCTGTTCGCACTCGCAGAGAAGACCGGCCCGACCGGCTCTGGCCCCAGAGCCGCAGCCACCTGTGTGTGTGTGTGTGTGTGTGTGTGTGTGTGTGTGTGTGTGTGTGTGTGTGTGTGTGTGTGTGTGTGTGTGTGTGTGTGTGTGTGTGTGTGTGTGTGTGTGTGTGTGTGTGTGTGTGTGTGTGTGTGTGTGTGTGTGTGTGTGTGTGTGTGTGTGTGTGTGTGAGGGCCGCTGCTCCCTGTTCGTGGGCCCCGGCTGCAGCACGGGAGCCAGCCAGAGGACTCTCTCTGGCAGCGTCCTGGGGAGTTCCCCGTCGCCGCGGCGATGCGGTTCTGTTTTTGTTTTGTTGGCGGCGATCTTTGTTTGGGGCGGCGGGCT
>OLKM01007115.1:0-12597 GCA_900291075.1 Melanogrammus aeglefinus | reverse complement strand
CTCTCTCTCTCTCTCTCTCATCTCTCTCTCTCTCGTCGTCTTCCCTCCTCTCTATCCGCTCTCGCTCCTCTCTCTCTCTCCTCTCTTCCTCTCTCTCTCGGTCTCTGCTCTCTCTCTTTCTCTCCCTCTCCCCACTGTTCCTTTTTTCCTTTCTCCTCTCTCTCCCGTCCTTCTCTCTCCTCGATGTCCTCTCTCCTCCTTCTCTCTCTTCTCTCTCGGCATCTCTCTCTCG
The DNA here is from genome assembly GCA_900291075.1 of Melanogrammus aeglefinus. NCBI lineage: Eukaryota > Metazoa > Chordata > Actinopteri > Gadiformes > Gadidae > Melanogrammus > Melanogrammus aeglefinus. Next base: position 12,365 of record OLKM01007115.1, on the reverse strand, counting down.
TCTCTCTTTCTTCTCTCGTCATCTCACTCCTCTCCTCTCTCTCTCGTATTGGTGCTGCTGGTCAGTGGTCGCGCTTTAGACGAGGTCAACCTATAAATAAGGCCATGCTGATCTCCACACCGTCATCGCCGTCTTGTCCGGAGTGGAGCATGACGTAGTTAGCATCCCCAGATGTAGAGCGCAGCTATCGAGCTAACAAAGAAAGGAGGGGGAAACGCCTCTCAAACTACTTGGTATGGAACAAGGTTTACCATGAAGTAAGGCTGAGGGTTACGTCTGACTAGTGACACCTCACACTCATGACGAGCCTTTGTGTATTGCCCTCTATTGCCCTCTGTTGCATGGAGTCTGAACTGACACAATCACCCACTCAGGCATTTTTTGTCAGTTGTGTTGATTGACGTTTTTCTCTGTCATGCCCTCTGTGTCCTGCATTTAGTCGAGACTTTCACAGTTGTTTCTGAAACACGATGTTTCTGCTCATCGTGTTTCTAAGCTATTCCACCTTGTGTGGAATAGAATGGAGTGTGTGCGCGTGTGTCTGCGTGTGTGTGTTTGTGTGCGTGCTTGCCTGCCTGCCTGTGTGCGTTTGCGTCGATTTGTGCGTGTGCTTGCATGCGTTCATGTGTGTGTGTGTGTGTGTGTGTGTGTGTTTGGTGTGTGCGTGTCTGCCTCCACAGACTGCGCCGGCTGCGGTCGGGACATCAAGAACGGCCAGGCCCTGCTCGCGTTGGACCGGCAGTGGCACCTGGGCTGCTTCAAATGCAAGGCCTGCGCCAAAGTCCTGACCGGAGAGTACATCAGCAAGTACGTAGCACACACACACTCGGCCCTCACCTGGGTTCACCCTCACCCACTGACGCACACACTCACACACAGCTGGACCGGGGGGGGGGGAACCATGCAAGAGATTCGTTATTCATCCATGTCGGGCTCTTCTGATGTCTCTTTCTCTCTGGTGGTTTGAAGGGATGGCGCCCCCTACTGTGAGAAGGACTACCAGATCCACTTTGGTGTCCAGTGTGAGGCGTGCCAGCAGTTTATCACCGGGAAGGTGCTGGAGGTAGGCCAATCAGCAGCCGATCAGCAGCCAATCAGCAGACAGCTAGAGTGTTCCTCCACTGCGGTCAGAGACACAGCTCCTATGCATATTGAGTATATGTATATGTATATGTGACATTGAGGCTTTCGCTCACTGCCGTCTTGGGTCATTGTCTTTGGATGTGCTGAACCTTAGAAAGGCTTCTCGGAACTGATGCACCTGCTAATGATGTGAATCCTGCGCACGGTAGGTGAATGAGTGAATGATGGATCTTTAGATATTATGCTCATGTACAGAACCACAGAAAGAGCCGACACTTTAATTGAAAGCACACTCTATGGCTTCTCCATCATATGGAGTTTCATGTTTGAAATTGGAAGTGACACGCATCCAAGCAAGTGACACACAAGTGATCAACGCATTTATATGTAACATTTTAAATACTGCATCTCCGGTCAGGATGTTGTGAAAAGTCAATTTGTAATCTCTGCTGTAATCTCTTAACCCCAGAACCAAATACACGCAGATATAAATTGATTCATCTAACAGATTATTTCATAACCGTACAGACACGCGAACGCACGTACGCAGGCACGCAAACACACTTACACACACACCGACACACACACACGAGCACACTTACACACACACACACACACACACACACACACACACACACACACACACACACACACACACACACACACACACACACACACACACACACACCACACACGCACACACACACACACACACACACACACACACACACACACACACACACACACACACACACACACACACACACACACACACACACGTGAGCTGACACTAAAGGGAAACTTCATTCCTAAATATTCTGCCTAGCGGTTACGTAAAACACTTATCCTCTAATTCTTAAAAAATGTGTTCCAACCCGCTACAGCTGGAGCCAGTGCTCAGCGCTCAGTGCGGTCATCCTAATGCTAGCTTATGTTTTCACAGACGCTGATCCAATCAGACAGGGGACTTATGTGTTCGTTTAACGGCCGGCTATGATGCCAGCGGTGACCAGATAGCCTAACAGTAATCCATCTCTAACGCGGCCCATTATGACAATAGGAAAATACCTCAGTGTCTGAACCCACTGGGCCCCCGCCAATGGATCAGTAGAGCTAGAGGCATCGCTGTTGGTCTGATCTCTAATCACCCAACCCCTCTTCCCCCCCTCCAAGGTCAACACATCTCGTAGGCCGACGCCATCCGTACCGCACGTAGTCAAGCGGCAGTTGAAAGCGAGGAACGGTTTCATAGCTGATAGCGTATCGTACGCTCTCCCCTGTGATGGGAGGGTTACACACTAGGCCTCGTGTCACCACTTTGAACAGTAAAATGTGTATGCAAATGAGAGGCCCTTATTCCATTAAGTGAGTGGGTGCCACTTCCCTGAGCGCTGAAACGCTCTCACAGGCTGTTGTATTTTTAGGTGTAGTGGGCAGAGCAATTTGGCTATTTATCTCTCACAGGTCAGTGCTCGTTGAAGTCAGTACTCCGGCCCAGGGCTTCATAATAGCTTTATGTGAGATTTATTTTTGCACATGGTTTTTTATGTAATCTGGCACTGGCTTTACGCTGGTACTATTTGAAGACTAGGTATTGAGAAGAGCTTTCATCTAGGCTTATTTGATAATAGTGGTGACGCAATGGGAGAATGTAAGGAGAATATAAGGAGAATATAATGTTTTGTTTTTGATTGATCATAGATATACACAAACGTCAGTGGCGGCGCCAGAGATTTTTTTCTGGTGGTGCTATGGGGGTGCTCGGCGTTTTACTGAGGGTGCTATGAAATTAGGGTGATATCATATGAGTCTCATTTTTCTCTACTACAACACCTCCCCACCATATCGTCACATATGTTTACACGTTTGCTCTCTAACGGGTCTTTGGGGTACATAAAAAGCGCCATTCAAATCGATCGTATTATTATTGTCAGTAGGCTACTTCTGACGGACGCGCACAAAGCCGCGTTCACATCCGACGGTCAAAATGGATGCAGCATGTTATAGATAACGTAATCCGAAATACTTCACTTACTTCAGTGTGTGGATTAAAGTTTGCGCCAGATGACTACCAGGTCACCACTACCATGAGCGACCAAATTAAACTAAACATACCAAGTTCAATACACTTCTAACTAAAGACGGCAGATTAGAACGTCAGATATAATTAATTTAAACAGGCAAAGAGTCCAGAAATGCTTTCAAATAGATTATATTATTTTAGGTCACAATCAAAACATGGAAACCAAACCAGTAGGCACTCAAAACCACAATAATAAGATATCAAAAAGGTGTATCAAAAAAGTGCACACAAAACTATGCTTAAAATCCTTAAGAAAAACCAAAATCCAGGCAAGCCAGCAGATCAGGTGTCAGTTTCCACCTAAACAAGAACAATGTGACAGAAAAACACATTGTAAACCCAATTGCAAAAACCCAGCAGAATGCAACAGACAACAACAGGAAAAAATCGTTCACTTACCTACGTCTTCATAACAGACAAATGCGCCTGTTGTTGTGGTTGAGAGCGAAGGCATCTATGATCCTGTCGATGTCCAAAGCCCGTGCTCGCAGAGGGTTAATCGGCAGAAGTGCAAGGTCACTGGTTCGGCCATCCCCACTGCTACTGCTATCTCAGGTAGCTCTTCAAGCGACGCAGACCAAGAAAAACTGCGCTCGCAGCTCGCCAGATGTTACAGGCAGGGTCAGAGATATGGAGATCAATTTGTAGAGGGTCCACGAAGGCCGTCTTGGTAAGGCGCATAAGGGATAGGAACTCCTGGTTGCTGTTAATGTGCATCCTTGCTCTTCCTTCCTTTTCAGGAGCCGGCGAACTTGATGGAGTTCTGCACACAAATTCTCCTCGCTGACCCCATAATGGCGAGCCATGGGCAGAATAACTTGCTTGTCAAGGAATGATGGGTGATTAGGGCTTAGGGCTGGCAAGCCTGCCAGTACACCATTTGCTTCGATGGAAAAAGCGTCGCCGTCGAGTTCCATTAACAACCTGTCTAAGACAGGATAGAATGACTGAGTTATTCAGTTCATCCATGCTGCCCATGCCTGGGTCTTTCTATCGGGGCCTCCACAATAAAGCCCCTCCAGATGTTTAGCTGTTTGGGTCTGCCTTTTCTCACGAATGTACAGTAGCTATCCCGGTTATTAAACGCACAGTGTCTCCTTGCCTGCTTACGGATTGCTGCCAGATTGTCAATCTGTACGTTTTCTCCGATATGGCCGTGATCACAGATTGGGCCAGGTCATCCGCGCTGTCAAGAGATCCGAAATTGGGAGACTGTAGCGCATCGGACATGAATTTGGTAGTTCTAAAAACATCCTCAAAAAGAATTAAATGCAGAACAAACTGCTCATCCATAAGGGAACTGACAGATTTAGCCTCTGTCCTCCGTTTCGCATTCTTGTCGCGAACAGTGTCCGCTGCCAGGGTAGCGGATGATAGCCGGGAGAGTTCTCTTGACTGCACAGATAACATCATACTGGGCATGGCCCAGCGAGTGTCACTTCAGTTCTCTTCAGCTCTATGCGCTGTGCCGTTGAAAGTTCCTCCTTTGTTTCTTTCAGAAGAGATCGTGCACCCCACTGACCCCGAAAAAAACTTGTACAGTGTTTGCCAACGTCTACAAAAAAAACTCTGCAGCGCGAAGCATCTACATTATGCACACACACAGTCCACAACACCAGGTTAAGGCCTATGAGCATGGGCAGTGTATATTAATACTGCTTGCCGGCACCTCTCTTCTTCTGAAAAGTTCTTGGACTCCGTTGTTACATGTCCAGACATGACGAGGCACCATCATACGCACTACGCACGCCAACAACAACAATTCAGGTCAGATACCGCACCGACTGAGCGTCTGCTTGATGCCTTGCAAAGAGCAGTTTTCCGTCTAGTCCATCAGCTGGGTGAAATGCAAGAATTTCCTCCAACCACTCTCTCTGATTTCCGTGTTCAAATAACGCACGATCACTGAAATTTGCTCTTTTTTGTGTGATTGTCCTTGCGCTTTGCATCCACCAAAAATGGCAAAATATGTCAGCGTCCTTAAACCTCATTCCTTAATTGTTTCCTAATCATTTCTGCCATTACATTGATGATCTCCATTCTGCACGTCATGGTGCACATACTTTGCATTTGACGGTTGTTATCTGACTTTTTCTGAACGGGATTTTGTCCAAATTTTCCAATTACAGACAGCAACTCGCGGAAATTACCCCTGGTTTCTGGGCTGAATCCTCATCTTCAATGTGGGCCTCTCGCTGTGCGATCCCCTGACAGGCAGTATAGGCAAGACTTTCCACAACGCCCATCATGTACCTTCTGTTTCCGCTGGATCAATACGAATGTCCTTTATCCAGCATATTTGTTATTTTTGAACACGCTTTTTGCTTTTTTAGCTACACTCAGTCCATGCCTCCATGGCAATTTGTGTCCCATACTTTCGTGATGGCCCTTTAAAAGATGCGTTGCTTTCCGTCCAGTTTATGAAAGCCACTGGTTTGTATACGTTGGCTCCCGAATGAAACACCGTGGCCCTCCTCCACCGAGAAAAATGCCTGCAGCAAAGCAAAAGACGGCATCCTGGGATACACTGTATTCCAACCACGGATATGGTTCCATCCAGCCCTTGCAGAAACTTCTTTGGCTGGACTTCCAAAACATGCCGAGTTGGATATTTGTGTAATGTTGGTATTTCGGACCACCTGGGCATTCATGCTTAAGTCACCAGGTTGCTAGCATCATGGCTAGCAGCGGCGCCTCAGTAGAGGTGAAGGGTTGACTACTTGGACCAGGACTTTCCTCTTCTTGTTCTACATCAGAATCATCCACTACTCTCTTGCCTTTTTTTTCTTCCTCTGAACGTCTCCTTGCAACTCGAGGATTTGTTCGATCAAAATACGATCGCATTTTCGTGATTTTGTGACACTTGATTTAAAATTAATTGACGATCGCAACAGGCATTACTGAGTTACGTTTAGCCGTAGCCTAGCTACTCATCATTGAACAATCCACGGTTCACAGCACGCGGCACGCACGCACGTTGTCTGTTGTCCGTGCTACGTGAACAATCTGTTTATTTCAATCTGTTATTTTCTTTTGTGATTAAAATATTATTATCACACAATACATTTTATTAAGAACTCAGAATGATTTTTTTTTTTTTTCTTATTTTACCATTATTTTCTTGGGGGTGCTATGGGGGTGCTATGGCCAATCTAGGGGGTGCTCTAGCACCCCCTAGCCCCCCCCTGGCGCCGCCACTGACAAACGTACACTACACACACTTGTAACACACAGTTTTTCTGAGTTTAAACTGAGGAAAAGGGATTCTTAGACCTAAAAGTATTATTTTTTAACAGTGTTTAACATTTACACCTCAGAATGAATATCCGAGTTGAGCTTTCAGTATTCCCTGAGCTAGCTTGACCTAGCTACAGTTCCAGCTTGATAAGGAGCACAAATAATGTACACAGTGAAACCTTCCTGGATGGACGTAGACAGCCTTTATTTAATTTATTAATTTCCCCTTTATTCATCCAGGGGAGGTAGGCGAAACATGCGGGACCTTTCAACCGGCAACACATATAAATATTAACACAGACAAATATATCGACATGATCATAATGCATACAAGTGAAACAATTCCATAAGTAAGTACATATAACAATGACAATTAAGAAAGACATACAAATCCAAATAATACAAATAAAATAGAAATAAATGCAAATCAATGAATAAATACTTAATAATAATATTTGGCTGCCTTTGCGTTGCCAGGTTCTGCGGGCGGTCTGAATCAATCTGCCTTCACAGGGAACAATAGCACTCAATCTCATGCATGTCCACCTCACACATTTAGCTACGGCTATTCTCGCGAGCTGCTAATGGAAGTGGCAATATCCTGTCCTTGACTGTGACCGTGGTGTGTATTGTGTCTCTCTCTCTCTCTCTCTCTCTCTCTCTCTCTCTCTCTCTCTCTCTCTCTCTCTCTCTCTCTCTCTCTCTCTCTCTCTCTCTCTCTCTCTCTCTCTCTCTCTCTCTCTCTCTCTCTCTCTCTCTCTCTCTCTCCCCCCCCTTTCCCTCTCTCTCTCTCTCCTCTCTTCTCTCTGCCTCTCTCTCTCTCTCTCTTTCTCCCTCTCTCTCCCTTATCCTCTCTCTGCCTCTCTCTCTCTCTCTCTCTCCTCCCTCTCTCTCCCTCTCTCTCTCCTCTCTCTCTCTCTCTCTCTCTCTCTCTCTCTCTCTCTCTCTCTCTCTCGCTCTCGCTCTCGCTCTCGCTCTCGCTCTCTCTCTCGCTCCAGGCGGGGGATAAGCACTACCATCCGAGCTGCGCGAGATGCAGCAGGTGCAACCAGATGTTCACAGAGGGAGAAGAGATGTACCTGCAGGGTGAGAGACACCTTCACATTGAGTCCTTATTCCTAACATCAGAGGGTCTATCGGTGTAGTTTCCTGTTTCGGACCAGTTTAATGTTGATGTGATTCCCTTCAGGAACGCACTTGTACCTTCCACTTCTGAGCTATACCACCTTGTGTGTCTCTGCGTTTGTGTGTGTGAGTATCTGCGTGAATGGTGTGTGTGTGTATGCGTGCATGTGTATTTGTGTTGTCTGCTAGGTGCCCCCTTGCGTTGAATGGTTTGCGCTTGAAGTGCCTGTATGTGTGTATGTTGTGTGCCTTCGCGGCATTGAATGGTGTACTTGTTGTGTGGTTCCTTTGTGTGCCGTGTGCGTAAGTGTTGATGTGGTGGCGCATGTGTCTATGTGCATGCGCTCGCGGATGTGTGTGCGTGTTTGTGTGTGTGTGTGTGTGTGGTGTTTGTGTGTGTGTGTGTGTGTGTGGTGTGTGTGTGTGTGTGTGTGTGTGTGTGTGTGTCGTGTGTGGGGTGCGTGTGTCCTCTTCCTGTACCCGTTCTTCTCTTGGGGGTGCTGGTGTATCATCAGGCCGGTGTTGTGGTGGGTATGGTGGTTGGTGTGATAGTTGTGGGTGTGCTGGTTCTACGCCCGGGTAGAACCCCCTCATTCAGACGACCTCTGTGTCTCCTCCAGGCTCCACCGTCTGGCACCCCGGGCTGCAAGGAACACCACCCGGACGGGAGAGAGGACACAGGGAGCGGGTAGGAACCTCCTCCCCCACGCACCTCCATCTCCCAACTACACCCTGTTCTCCTCTCTGCTTGTGTTTAGATTGAAAGTATCTACGATTAGTCTATATAAAATAATGATATATATATATATAGATATGCTTTATATATAACATATTATTATATACATTATATTATATACATGTATATATATAGAATAATACAGATAAATAAAATAATAAAATAATAATATAATTATTCATAATAATAAGAATAATAAGAATGATAGAGATAAATAATAATAATGTAAAAAAAACGTATTCTATGTATTTGTAACTTTTTTTATAAAACTATTCTGTAGAAAACAATAGCAAACGGGACTCTCTGCTCTAGTAATTCCTGCCGACTAGGCAGCACAGCAGGGTCTCCTCTGAATGTGTGTGTGTGTGTGTGTGTGTGTGGCCCCCCTACACAAGCTCAATGTCACACAGTGCGTGTCTTTGTGTACAGCATAAGTGTGTTGCTGGCATGGCCGCTGCTGTTGTGCGCGTGGACCCCCGTTGTTTGGACATGTCCTCCTTTTGATATACATGTGTGTATACTGTATACACGTGTTTGTGTGTGTGTGTGTGTCTGTGTTGTGTGTGTGTGTGTGTGTGTGTGTGTGTGTGTGTGTGTGTGTGTGTGTGTGTGTGTGGTGTGTGTGTGTGTGTGTGTGTCGTGTGTGTGTGTGAGGGAGCGTGTGTGGAGATTCACAAGCCCTTATGTGTGATGTCCTGTAACCTCGCCCACCCCTCCCCCCTCTCTCCTCCCACCTGACCGCCCCTACCCTCTCCCGCACTCCCCTCTCCCCCCTCCCCCTCCGCCCTTCCCTCCCCCTTCGCAGGGCGCCCTCGCACCTTCGTCCACAGCTCTTGCCTGCCGTTCCTCTTACACCTCCCAAGAATACAGAAGGCAGTTACTGTAGTTCGCTATTGGGCTATGAGGTGTCTGCTCATCCTCGTCCCAGCTGCCGCGGGTTTCCGCCGTGCACATAGCAACACGCGGGCCGCACCTGCAGCGCTGCCCTCTGCTGGCGGCATCGGCATGCTCGACTGCGCTTGCCCTGCCTGTCATGGGAGAGCTCTCCATGCATTCCCCTGCCCCATGCACCATATCGCCTTGTCTCGAGCTCCTCTACACCTTCACCGCCACGCTCACGCTGGAGGTGCATGGATACTTGATTAAAACACGCCATCGTTGAGCCGATTCAAAGGAAAAGTAATCGACCCGGGCCGAGCCGAACACGCATTGCGTTTAGATCACAGCTGCCATTCAAAGCTCTTCATTCCTCATCCATAATGGATCCCCAGTCACGGGCACTCATTCACTCTGCAAACACGGTGAAACACGGGGGATGACAGCAGAGGGAAGATAAGCGATAGGGCTGACGTTTCTCCTTCCCTATTAGAACGGGGGTGGGGGGGGGGTGGTCAAATTCCTCAGCCTTTTCTCTCAGGAGGGAGGCTGCGTTCCAGTGTCAGAAGGCGCTAGTTATACGAGATACACCAGGATGGATGTGTCTGTATACAGACGGCCGGAAGCAGCGTTGTATGGGACAGAGAGCCGTTTGAACCGCTGTGTGTTTCTACCTGTGAATAACCTGGCGGTCCGTGCTTCCCTTTTTCAGCCTACGAGGTCCTTTCGTCGGAGAGGTGTGTCCGACCTGTTCAAGCATACTGGCTACCGGGTCACCACCATATATGTGAGTCCTCTGCTGCCAACTTCCCTCTTCTCAGCATACTGAACTGCTGAACTACACCCACATGTTGAACCCACTAAAGCTGTTATTCATGCTGTGTGTTCCTGGTCTAGCAGCATCCTCTGTTTCCTGAAATCTACAGTTGCCAAGAACAATATCATAGGTTCATCCTGTTCAGAAGTGACTGATGAAATGCTTGAATGATCATTGATACTCCAAAAATGCACTGTTTTTTATAACATTTTACTGTAAAACGTAAATACAATAGATTACTGTTAGAATTTCGCTGTAAATGTACATCAAAGTGATAAAGTGTATCCTGGGGGTAGTGCAGTGATAACCCTGTTATGTTCTGTATCTGTGTGTGTCTGTGTGTGTGTCTGTGTGTGTGTGTGTGTGTGTGTGTGTGTGTGTGTGTGTGTGTGTGTGTGTGTGTGTGTGTGTGTGTGTGTGTGTCTGTGTGTCTGTGTGTGTGTGTGTCTCTGGTTTTGTTCCTGTAGGCAAAAGTAGACAATGAGATCCTTGATTACCGAGACCTGGCTGCCATTCCCAAAGTCAAAGCCATTTATGACATAGAGCGCCCGGACCTCATCACATACGAGCCCATGTACACCACATCCCTGGACGAGAGGGACGAGAGACGAGAGAGCGTGGGAGAGGTAAATCCACCCGTCACCTGGACCGGGCTTCAACCCCACTTCTCTTTTTGAACCACTTTGACAAAGGAATTACATTTAAGAGTTAATGGGAAACATTTACATTTACATTTTTTACATTGAAGGCATTTAGCAGACGCTTTTATCCAAAGCGACTTACAATAAGTACATTTGTTAGAAAATGGAGAAACAATATACAGTAAATCGCTGTCGGTACAGTAAGGATGTTCATAGAACCAAGTGCCAAGCACTAACAATCGCTAGGTTAACCCATTCCCCGTAGACAACAAAGATAGCTAGGATAAGATGTTACACAATACTGGTACTATTATTAAATGCCAGGACGTACAACATACAATAAGTGCGTAAGAGGGGTTAATTCTTTTAGACACTTATTGGTCTAAACCTCACGTTGTTGAACTAAAACGATGCCCGCTGTGAAAATGTTGACATGGTGATAGGTTAGATAATCGAGACGAGCGGCGGCCATAAATGTTTCCCTGTTGGGTTGAAGTGTATATCCCTGTCTCATAAAGTTGCACCGATTTGACCGGAGCGCCTCTGACTCGATCACAGCTCCACACAGCCAGGAGCGAAACGCTCTCCTCTGCCGACTCACAAGGTAGACTTCACTCTCTTGTCTCCATGGCGATCATTACATTCTTTTTTCCCACATGACCACAGAAAATGTCAAGGAGGATCCCGCTGTGTTTACCGGCCCAGAAACCATCCAGAGTTTGAGTTGCAGGAGAATTACTTTTGAACGCGTGTGGAGAAGGTCAGAACTGAATCCCAAAGTTAGCGGTTGTTTGGGTCATGAGCTGGTTCTCCTGTGTTCAGCATTGGAGTTCAGGTAGGATTTAAATGGTTTAAGGTGCAACATGGTCCTTTTAGGATTCCATCATCTTTGTGTGATATCATTCTAACAAGAACACGCTCAAATTAATGTAAACATCAATTTGAATGGATTCCCAAACCATGGTCTAGTCTACAAAAAAGCTCTATGGGACATGTCTCCTGGTGACCCATTTTAAATGAATAAAAAAAACACCATCCCACTAGATCACATTGTTTATTATAATTGCCAGGCCCTCAAGAAATTTGTCGCCAACGCCCCCTGCTAGGGTAGTCTAAAGATTTTCCAGATAGCAATATTTCCTTTAAGGTGCATGATGGTGTGTGTGATCAGTTGTGTGTTTCATTGTGTGCGTGTGTCCATGTGTGGCGTCCTGTGTGTGTTGTGTAATGCGTAGGTGTGGTGGTGTTTTTTCGGCCGTACGCGTGTTGGTGTGTGCTTGAAACGTTCATGCCAATTGTGGGTTGTGTGCATTTTGTATGCGTTTGTGGTGTGTGTGTGTGTGTGTGTGTGTGTGTGTGTTTGTGTGTGTTGTGTGTGTGTGTGTGTGCGTGTGTGTGTGTGGTGTGTGGTGGTGTGTGTGTGCATGTCCGGTTGGGTAAACACAGCGTTCTGTTGCTGTGGTCCTTCCTCACCACAGGGCTACTGCCGAGAGAAGAGAACGCATCCTCCATCGCTAACCGTATTGCAGGGCTCCATCGGCTCACCCGTTTATAATCGCCATGGTTACATCCCCACCCTGTCGCGGTCCCCGCAGCATTTCCACAGGCCGGGTAAGTACGGTGCTACGTCCAATAAGGGCCCCTCACGGGCCCCCCAAGGGCCCAATATGGGCCCCACATGGGCCCCACATGAACATGTGAATGCCTTTCTCCAGAGAGACAGAGTCCAGACCCTGAGGCGGTTAGCTTGGCTGTAGGCTGCCATCA
>OLKM01007114.1:0-12598 GCA_900291075.1 Melanogrammus aeglefinus | reverse complement strand
GAGAGAGCTGTGGGAGAAAACAAGTCACGCCCTGGAAAGTGGCAAGTGTTGACCGCCATCAGGATAAACTGTACAAAAACATATGACCTGATCTCAATAATAGTTAATTCTATTTTCACTACAAATTCATCCGAGTTACAATGGCGACTAGAACATAAAGTTAGTAGTATTGCATACAAGCATATCAGATGAACCAAGACAAAAAGATGGACAAAAATGTCCCAAGAAGGACAACAGAATTTAAAGATCCCCCCACGCTTGACATGCTTTGCAAACTGATTACAAATGCCCGGTATTTAAAATAACTAGCTAAACCTCTGAGTAATATTGCGGGAGTTGGAGAAACGACAACTAACCACAGTACCATAATACTCGATTATAAGTTTCCAAGATGGGGAAACCCATTGGTATTCTACCCAAAAACACACTCATTGAACTTTTTAACTGCCTATTCGCCAAGGGTCGCTCTGCTCATATACTCTGGTGCGGGCTTGGCAATTTTTTTGGTCACTCTCAAAAACATACTGCGACTTGTGCATTGTACGTGCGTTGGGCACCTAGCAAAAGGTGTCCGCACGAGGTTGGTGATAGACCCATCTCCTACCTCTTTCCTCAAGCAGAAAGCCCTATGTCGGCACTAAGTACAAATTAGCCCGATCATCCAATTTAGAGGTATCCACATGATTCAACCCCTGTAGTAGCCTATTGATCATGATGGCAGCGTGATTAAAGGATTACTGTCTGCAGCCATTGAGTCCAGTGAAAGCGGGCAGAACACATTACTTATTGCAACCAATTTGGGTCAGCACCGGCAAGCTACCGGACTTTCAAAGAATGCATTGGCAGATCTGCTATGTGGAGTAGGTCGTAGACTCTGCGCAAGCAGGTAAAGAAGCTGATGGCTTCTCTATTCCGATCCATTTACTTTCAGTGCAGTCAATGACAGGATACAAATGTAAGTTGCGGAAAGATCCATGTTTAAGCCTGTCAGTGGGCATGCTTCTGTGAACAGTGACGATCTCTGTTCGCAAATCAGGTTGGGCCAAGTTTGTCAACAAATTGGTGGCCTACCCATGAGATATTTATGGTGCGACGCTTCTGTCACATGGCGAACAGAATATCGAGCATGCTAAGAGGTCTTATGTGGTCCAAAATTAAACTGTGTCTGGTAACTCCCTTCATTCGGTGTGAGTAAAAATGGACTCCGCAAGGGCATCTTTCTATCGGACTTCGAATGGGATCTAACCACTCCTTGTAGATAGGTCAGCAGGGATCTGTGTATTGAGGGGCGAAGGGTATCATTGGCACTTTTTGAAAAATTCACACAGGGCGTGAACTGTTCATAAAGGTGTAATTCCAGCGTGACTAGTGAAGCTCACCGAGGGCACATGACTTGTGAGTAACGAGACTACTTGGGGTTGAGAGTGTATGCTGTCCAGTTACTGAAATGCATTTTTGGATAGTTGATTAATTATTTTCAGAGCAATCTGTGGAGCAAGTGGCCGATCCTATGCATCCACCAGTTGCCTCGTCAAATTCAACATCATGCTCTCTGTTTGAATTTTTGTGCAAGTGCATTGCATCTTTTAGAGTCCGTGGCCAGAATTCTAATTGGCTGCCTGTATTGATGATGTGCCTCTGTAATGTTTTTAAAAGACGAAGGCGGCAGAAAACATTCAGTTAATATTATGTATTAATTTCGTACCTGTTTACAGGCTTCTCTCATCGAAACAGCTACGCCAACACCACCTGCAGACCATCCTGGCAATTTCCCTGATTTCCCCTGACCATCTCAACCGATCACAACTTACATAGTACATGACTGAAATGAAAAAATGAATACACATAATAGTTATAGTTTAAAATGACCATCCAGCGTTGGCCTGGATCTCTTGCAGCTCTAGAACGTGAGACCAGACAACAGGAAGTGCAAAGTAACCAATCTGGCATCTTGCTAGCAGTCTTCCTCCGAGCTTACATCAAGCTCCAATATTAAAAGAATTCCTGCCTCCAGATAAAGCCAACTATGATAGCCTTGCTGCTAGTATCAAGACCACAGCCACAGGACAGACCAAAGCAATGAAACGGAGGGGTTTAGAACTCTAGAAGCCCGATAGCAGCAAGAAGCAAGTACTGTGAAGTCACTAGTAATCTAGTGTTCCCATCGGGCTGTCTGTGGTAATTCGGCACATGCTCCACACCTGGACTTACACCAGACAGGGCATAGGAGAGGCAGTATCTCTATATGCTACTAAAGGACTTATTAGAGAATAAAGGTGCCGCATTCAAAAGACAGCTACAAAGATTGTCCCAATCTTTATTCAACATGCAGATGGTAGCTACAAAGTCTTAAGGGAGAAAGGCCTACACATTATTATTGGAACAAATAAACAGGAAGCAGCTGGGGACTCCAAAGGGAAATGCCATGGTGTGACTTCTTTGTAATGTGCACTAAAGACTACCACGTACGAAACGGTATACACTTTTTATAGCAGCAAAAATGGATAGAAGTATGGAAAAAAACAAATTATACTCTTCTTTGTAGGGGGGACGTAACTTCCTCAGCCAGATGTCTATATCTCCTATATATATAATGAAACACACTAAACAAACTAGACATCACTATCTATCTATAATATCTATCTGTTGTTTTGTTGAGGCAGCTTTCCTCCAGTGAGTGTGTGTGAGGCTTTCGAGCATTCATGTTCGATCACATCGTGAGTCTGTGAGAAAAGTAGGAGTTTTGGTTGGTTAAAGCCTATATCCTATAAACATAAGGCACATTTAAATTGAGTCGTTAAAGTACCAGTTAGAAATTAAATAACATTTCCTATATTATATAACATTGTACAAAGATGGTTTGGGGGGGGTATAGGGTCGTGAGGCAGTTGATTTTCCCAGGCATGACAATTCAAAAACGTGGTAGTATAGGCCATATAATTAATGTAAATGTGTACATTTTCAATAAACCTCTATGAAATCCCAAAAACAACCATGAAGTCAAACTACATAATATATAAAAAACAGGATACTATTAAATGCCTAAAAAATTGAAATGCTATTATTCATATATTAAATGATAGCACCCACCATTGCCCGTAACTGACTCCGAACTTAGCGTCTCTTTCTTATTGTCGCTTCTTATTTTTTTATTTTCGTCTCTTTCCTAGCTGTTTTCTGTTTACTTCAAATCCCCTGTTTTCTCTGCTTTTATTATCCTTCATGTTTAATATGGGTATTTTGATGTCTAATGTAGTTGATAATGAAATACTATGTACCTTTTTGCTGGAGGTTTTCTGCAGCCCCCGTCATGTTCCCTCCTTGGGGCAGGAGACGAAGGGAGAGCAGCTACAGGATTGGGATAGTCAGGTGTAGGACGTCCGTTCACAAAATGCTAAAAGATATCAGTATGTCAGAACATGTCTAGCAATTTATGTTACTAGCATTTATTTTTACACAAGTAAGTTACACAAGTAACTTACTATTAATATTGAGACGTCTTGGCTCTCTAACTTTATCTAAACTAGCACACAAAGCTAGCGTTAGCATCTTACCTTGGAACAAACGTAGGTGTTTTTATTAATCTTCCGTGATTCAACTGTTGATGTGGTCTTCCACACTGCTTTATCCACGTGTTGCACCTCTCTTCTTGGGTCTTGGGCTTGGGGAAGGGGAAAAATTGGACACCACCTTCGACACTTTTGAGAGTATCGGGTGTCGAATTTACAGGTGCCGTATGCGCACCGCTTCGGCATATTAGCATCTGCTGAAAGCTTGACAGACCTCTCGGTTGCTACACACGGTTGCTAAAGTAGGATTGGTCAGTGGCTGTTTAGGGGAGGGGTTTAGCGAAGGGTCAATTGTTGCCACGTCCCAGTGGTGGTGGTATCATATATGAAAGAAGGCATTCAATTATACTTCAATGATCAATTAGGAAGTGATGCAATAGGTGACTGAGTCGAAAACAGTTACAAGTAAGCTGTACCTTGGGGTCTCTTATATATCAAAGGGGGTCTCAAAGGACGCATACGCATCAACCTGTGGCTCCAGCCCTACAGGAAATGACTCAGCAAGTGCTCCATCTCGTTGCACCTCACCCAGCGGCTCGCTTGCAAGATTTTGGCCTGAAGTTCTTCCGAGACGTACACCTTAGCCATCCAACATGCATATCTGAGAATCAGGCATCTCTTTAATAATGACAAAAAGTTATGAGAGAAATACACATTAACTTTTTGTTATCTCATAAATGGCGTGGTGCCTGCTCCTTTTGACCTTTTGACCTCAGACTTCAAAAACGTGGCCACAGGCCAGCTGTGTCTACACACCTTAAGCCACAGATGTACACCTCCATCCCACAAAAAATGGGGACTAGAAACTATCCTCTTTCTTACGTTCATTTGGCTCTACTGTTGGAGGTCACGCCCCTTTTCCGGCCTTTTCGAGATAGCTAGGGATGCTAAAACGTTTACACACATTTACCAAGGTCTCGAGAACAACATATTCGAGAATTGGAGTTCTAGCCCTTAGAGAAAAAAAGTTTTCCCAAATGGACTGCTATGTGGACAAAGCCCCTCAGAAGTGTCGCCTGCAAGACCATAGTGGTTCAGAATGTGGTGGAAAAACATTTTTTGAGATAGGAAGGTCCTACTGCCCTGAAATCTGCCCTCGGGGTCCGACCGGGCCAAGTTTCGGTGTGGGGGTCCCAGTTAGGGCCTAGAATTCCTGCCATCGGGGTCCGACCAGGCCAAATTTCGGTGCGGGGGTCCCAGTTAGGCCCTAGAATAAGGTACTCAAATTTCAGGGCGGTAGGACAGAGGAATACGTGAGGTTGGTCGCTACAAGCGCCACTCCCAGAGCACTGACTACAAGAGAAGTCGAGGAGGCTTCAGCAGCTGATGATGAACTGAGAGAGGTGAGAAATGCTGTACAGAGCGGCTGTTTTGACAGGTGCCAGACATATGCACCAATAGCATGTGTGATTGGACAATTTGTGTTGAGAGGGACACGCATCGTTTTACCACACACACTGAGAGCCAGGGCTCTAACTTTAGCCCATGAGGGACATTTGGGCATAGTGGGCAAAAAGCAGCACCTCAGGAGTAAAGTATGGTGGCCAGGAATGGATTGGGCGGCAGAGAGACATGTGAAGTCCTGTCATGGTTGCCAGGTAGTCTCACGGCCTGATGTGCCTGAACCACTACGCCCGACAGCATTACCAGATGGGCCATTGCAAGATGTTGCCAGCGACCTACTAGGCCCATTACCAACAGGACATTCTATTCTGGTAATTGTAGATTATTATAGCAGATATTATGAATATGAGATCTTGCAATCAACCACCATAGACAAGGTGATAGACAGTCTGGAGAACATTTTCAGTCGTCATGGTCTTCCGATCACCATCAGATCTGATTGTGGCCCACAGTTCATATCTCCACAGTTCCAGACCTACTGTGAGGACAATGGAATACAGCATGTGAAAACGACGCCCAAGTGGGCACAAGCCAATGGTGAGGTGGAGAGACAAAATGCGTCGCTGATGAAAAGGATACGCATTGCACAGTCTGAGGGATTGGACTGGAAGAGAGAGCTCCGGAAGTACGTCACAGTCTACCGATCTATTGACCACTCCACGACTGGAAAAAGCCCGGCAGAGCTACTCTTCAAAAGGAGAATACGAGGAAAGCTCTCTGACATAACAACACCTCAAAGAGATCTAGAGACGAGAGACATAGCTGCTGAAAGGAAAGGAAGATCAAAGATCTACACCGACAACAAGAAAAAAGCAAAACACTCAGAGGTGACAGTTGGAGATCAGAGGCCTGTTTCAGGTAGCTGGTTTTGAGGCAACTCTGAGTTTGTTCACTCTGAGTTAGTGGAAACTCTGGGTTTTCTGTTTCAGGTAGCAGGTTCAGCGCAACCGAGAGTTAGTTGCTGCGGCAACATACGCCGTGGGTCTAACCTGCTCGGTGTGGTTAGACCTACTCTGAGTTTGTTGTCTATAGGCTGAAGGCCAGCTCTCTCCGACAGAAGGAAGGAAACTTTCTACGAGAGGCCCGTGGACGTAGAGGCTGCGATCCTCAGATGGAATCCTCCGTGAGCAACGATTATTAAGACCCCGGTTGGATATACTTTTATTTTCCTGACAATTTTTCTTCATGAGCGCTATCGTTTTTCAGCGCGATCTATCATTTATTTAGAGACCACCTTCTCAGCCCCTATGTTAACTGTCAAATGCACCGGGGGCATGTTTTAAGTTCGCACTCGCTTTGCCCGTGGTTAGTTAAGCCTATATTTGAAGGACTTATAATCCATATTTGTTCAGATGATTAATATTTCACCTGTAGGCCTATCGTATAGGAGAGTTCGACGGTCATGTTTTAGGTGACAGAGGGTACCCCTGCCAGCCTTGCCTTCTGACCCCGTATGCCGATCCCGTACAGGACCACAGCAGCGCTACAACCTGGCGCATATGAGGACGAGAGCCAGGGTCGAAAACACGTTCGGGATCCTGAAGGCAACATTCCAGTGCCTCCAAATGCTGCGAGTCACACCAGAAAGGGCATGTGACATAATAATTGCATGTGTGGTTCTTCACAACATCGCGATTTTGAGAGGAGAAAATTGCCCACCTACAGTTGCAGATTAGCAGCACATCAACCTAAACCCATGCCATGGATTCCACAGGACGGAAGGGTGGTTCGAATCATTTTGTTTGAGTTTTCTATGTAGTTAAATGTATTTTAATTATTTCCGGAAAAAAAATTGGCATTCCTGTATGTAAACTCGTGTGACAGACCCAGCCTCTAGTAGGGGGTGACACTGTTCAATAAAATAACTTGTTCCACCACAGCCCGTGTTCTAATGAAGATAATCTACTTTTTATGAGGATTTCTTTATTTCCTGAAAGCACAAAAAAAGTCATTCATATTGGGTATGTTTTTGGAGCAGGAAACAGTATTCCCAGTTTGCCACCTAACCCACCTTTAACTTGTGTTCCAAAATTTGGATCTCCAAAGCATCCTTTTTCATCTTTTGCCTAATGTGGTCCATTTCCAAGTCTGCTTTGATATTTTTTTTTTCCAGATAGATTTTATAGAAGCTCTTTGACTGGAAGCGATAGGAATGCAAGAGATGACATTGGATTTCACAGTGCCAAGTAGAGCGTTTCATTATAATTCCAGCGAGAATCTTACAGAGGTAAGCTGTGATTTAGAAGGGGCTGGCCTCTCATCAAATTCGATTTCATATTAAACTTTCCTCTCATTTTATTTTACTATTTTATTTTACTCACGCATTGACTTGTTCAGCTATTTCCTGCCAAGCTCTCTCGCACTCTCGCTGCCGCGGCGGCATTGCTTTTTTTGGTTAAAATTGGTAACTGCTCGGCATATGCGTGCATTAGAATTTCTATTTCCGTGGGGAAAGTAAGCGGATCTACGGTTTTGGTCTATGTTTGATCATGTTATCAGAGATCCATTGATGATGGCTCTTTAAAGTCAACAGGCACGCCCCCAACCCAGCGTGAACACACTCAGAGTTGATTGAACCAACGCTGATCACCTCTTCTGAAACCGAAAACCCAGAGTTGCTTTTGAACCCTGAACTCTGAGTCAACCAACTCAGAGCACAGGATTAAACTCAGAGTATGTTAAACCAGCTACCTGAAACAGGCCTCAGGTGCTACTGAAACAAGATAAGGTGGACAAATCCTCCACTACATTCAACAAGACACCACATAAGGTAATCAGCAAGGACGGTAACAACGTGGTTGTCAAATCACCAAGTGGAGCTACATAGGCTACTGTAGAAATACAACATTTGTGAAAAAGTACTACACTGAGGACATTGCTCCACAAACAACTGACAAAACACAAATGACATGGACTGAGAAGGAGGGGCAGGGAAATAAACAGGCTGCAGAGTCCGGGGCAGAATCTCTGACTCACAGTGAGGGGATCAGGACCGAGCCTCTCACACCCAAGCAGGAGAGACCCCACCGGCAGATTAAACTGCCACAGAAGTTAGCTGACTTTATCCTTAAGTGAGCCTTCCAGGGTTAAAGATGAAAAGTTGAAATTGTAATGTTCACTGGTTTGTTCTAACCTAAAGTAATGTGCCTCTCATGCATATTAGAGATGGTTTGATAGAGAGAATATGCATAAAAGAAAAAAATACAGCTCTGTCAGGAATAAATATGTTCTGTGAAGGGAAAGTTAAATAGGCTGAGAAAAAGATGTTAATGACTGTTTATAAGTAATACTCTGATGGGGAAATGTTTCCAATTTCATTAATACAGAGTTAAGAGTTTAAGTCCAAGTAAAGGGGGGATGTCGTGTAGGCCTACTGATGAGGTCATTGACAGGAGACAATTGTGTGGGTATGTGAATTCAACAGGCGGGGGCACGGTACTGAGACTTTGCAGAGCAGTAGTTCAATAAAGCTGGTCGCTGAACCCGTACTTCCATGGCTATACTTAAAGGAAGTACACTTTCTGCACTATCCATACTCACTTGAGTACACAAATTTTTCAGATGTGAGTGCTGTTCCAAATCGAGTACTCTGTGGTGCACTTACCGGAAAGGACGATCGCGACAGCCGCCGGTCGTCACCCGCCAAAAACATCCCGCTTTGAAGTGTGGAACAAAGTACCCGTTGTGTTTAGACAGTTGTGCAATATGGGTCCGTTAACGCAGCAAATGTGGAGAATGCGCCGACGTTGTCGACGTAACCTCCTCCTCCTGACGGAGACAGACAATGCTAGGGTAGGTGTTATTTAAACGTCATGTATGTTTTTTTTTGTCTACCAACGTAGCCCATACAACAGCAGCATTAGACCTGTCATTTAAGTTATAGTGGGGGTTTGCTTTTGTGATTAAAGTTATTAAAATCGTAGTCATGATATTATGATATCAATGATCAAGTTTAGTCTACTATTTTTTCGAGTTGAAAAAATCTCAGCCTGGCTCCGCCTCTTCCGCTACGTAGCTAAGATGGCTGCCGTTGAGTACGGGGAGTGTCCTTTGATCCACACTTCACGTTTAAAATCGGCTGTTTCTGAAATGTTATACTACATACTACATACTGCGTACTGACACAGTATATACTGTGCACTACATACTACTCCCCGCCATAGTATGCAGTATAGTATGCAAGTATGACAAGTATCATGCAGTGCACTACACAGTCACATGACCAAACAATTGTGACGAATTTTGACGTGTCAGACTGGCGTGGTTTCGAGCCGGCTCTCCCTAAATTTACGCATATATATTTTTTTTTTCATAGGGCCGATATATTTTTTACCATTTTGAACATTTTAATTTTTTACCATTTAACATGTCGCACTTTTCCATTGTTAAGTCTAACAATGAGGCAAGGAGGCGCAGGAGAAGGGCACTGCTGAATAAAACGGCAGTTGCGGTAATATTACAGCAGCAGGAGGCGCGCTATGTAAGTATAATACATTAATTAGAGATAAGTTAGCAGTGGCTTTATTGGCTTTAACCTGTTAGCTAGGAATTTATGGACAGAAGAACAGTTTGATATCATTCTGCCTTAAAGCAGTAAGACAGGAGTTAATAAAACCTCAGTGAGACAACACAAATAACAACATTTTAATCAAATATAGTAAAACTATTTGTACATGCATATAAATGAAAATGGATTTAAATAACAGAGTTTTCCCTTCATTCAGGTTCACCTTAGGGGTCAGTATTGTCAGCTGAATGACAAAACCCCAGCTGTTTCCCTTTTTTTTGGTGACGGCGACCTAAAGAAAGACTTCCGTCTTTCTAGGGAGTCCGTGAATGCCCTTGTGGAGGCCCTGGTGGATGAGCACATCCATGGCTGGGGGAGAGAACTGGAGGTGGCAGTTTTTCTATACTGGCTGGCCAGTGCCACCTCCTACAGAGTGGTCTCTGAGGCCTTTGATGTGCCTCTTTCCACCGTCCACATGATTGTCCATCGGGTTGCAAAGGGAATACTGCAGATCTACACAAAAGGCTGTATGTTTCCCGTCTGAGGCTGAGCTGGAGGTCATCGGAGCGGGGTTCGCCCAGCTGGCTGGTTCACCTGCCTTGAACCGTGTGGCTGGGAGCATTGACTGCAGCCACATTAGAATAAAGCCTCCTGGGGAATACAAGGAGGATTATTATAATAGAAAGTTGTTCCATTCAATTCAGCTGCAGGCCATTTGTGACCATAAAGGGCGCTTCCTCAATGCTTTTGTTGGCCTTCCTGGCTCGGTCCATGATGCCCGGGTGCTCAGGTGGAGCTCTGTGTATGTGCAGCAGCTGTACCCACCAACCTGGGTGGGTGCATCATAGCGCATGGAGGCTGGATGCCTTGCTCTTGCTACTCCCCATCTGCCTGATGACCCCATTCCGGGAGCCAGTACAGGGCCCCGTACAGGCCAGGTACAACAAGCACCTGTCAAAGGCAAGGTGTGTTGTGGAGAGGGCCTTCGGGATGATGAAGACCAGGTGGAGATCCATCTTTCTGAAGGCCCTTGAGGTAAAGAAAACATAATACATATAAGTGTGTGTGTCAATGTGCAAATGCTTATGAAATTTAAATGAGCATAAAATGACAATATGAGAAAATGCTTGTATTTCACTGTTATTCAGTAGCTTTCCTTGGCATGCAATATCTGTCTGTTACAGATTAGTTTCTATTTTTGTCTTATGTTGAATAAGATACTCAAAAGTAATTAAATGCATATTTTAAATACATCTAATTTAAAATACTGCCCATCTCTGCACATAGGTAAAGTCAACCTTTGCCCCAGTGGTGGTGTCCTGCTGTGTCTTCCTCCACAACTTGTGCCTATCAAATGGAGACTTTGTGGAGCCAGGAGACTTTCCACAGGATCTCCCCGACAACAATGAAATGCAGCATGCTGTGGAACCAGGGGACAACATCAGGCGCAGACTGGCTGCCTGCTGTCTCTGCACCAAATGCCTTCATAGATGCACTGAGAGATCATGTGTACTGAACATGGTCTGCACCCTGGAGACTCATTTGTAAATAGTTAAATAGTATACCTGTATATAGTTCTTTGCTTTTTCCTAGTGTTGTCTTTTGTCTGTGTATGCCCCATGTTCCGTCTTTTGTGTTTTATTAACCTTGTCCTGTCTTACTAACAATTATATTCACAACTTGTTCAATAAAAATGATTTGTTATATCACATTATCTTTCTAAAAATTGAAATGAGAGACATAATGCTTATTAAATGTTCTTATTTCTTTTTAAGAATACTTTAAAATTCGAGCAAGCTTGTCCTCCCTAGCCCTGCTCTCCCTCTCTCGTCTTTCTCTGGCCTCTTCATCTCCCGATACCGCCTGTCCTCCCTCTTTCTTGTTTTCCTCCTTCTCTCTCCTTTCTTCTCTTTCCAGCTTATCCTTCTCTTTCCTCTCCTCACCTTGCAAGCCTCTCTCTCTTCCGATCCTCTCTTTCAATCGCCTGCCTTCTCGCCTTTCTCTTTCATCTGAATTAGCTCTCTTCCTTCTCTTCTCCCTGGATCCTTTTAATCATTTTCTTCTTCCATTTTCAGACGCCCTCTTCCTATTGCCCAATTTAACTCGGCACTGAGGGAGGAGAGACCACTTGACCACATTCTCCTATGGCGTATAGTCCACTGATACGGAGGATTATTGTGCCTTTTCCCGCCTATGCCGCTCATCCATTGGCCAGACCACTTCCAGGGTAAGCAGCATGGTCTCTCCTTCCTGCAGTAGCTCCACCCCTTCCTGTGCTTTCAAACACACTACAAAACAAACAAAAGCAATCAAGGCAGTATTAATGACAATAATCAAGTTATAACTATGTATTATTTCTGGGAGTGAAAAATATACAAAACCATTTCCCATTAACATCTTAGCCTTATATTTTGTTTGAGTGTCTCCCATTTCCTTTTAATTTGGCGTGGTCCTTTTGCCCATTCTTCCCTCTAAGCCCTGGAAACCTAATAATTCTCTACAAGAAAAGGATGAAAAAAACTAAAAACAAGTTCTATACTAACGATTTTGCCCATAAAGTGTATGTCTTTAGACTATAACCAAACTAACTCAACCCCTTTTCTGCGCCCATTCCTCCTGCCCTGAGTACATGCCCTCATTCGTAGAGTCTCCCAACTATGAGAGCTGCTTATGTTCTACATCCAGTCCCTACAACACAACACACTGAACTCCTTTTAGTTTCCTTCTTATTGTTATTCCGCAACAAAGACTTCTAACGTTAAATCGATACGTATATCTGACCATAAACCGCTGGCGTTGCCCTTGTACATAATTCATTCCCAGTCTCTTCCACTCCGTACTATTCGTAACTATTGGCCAATCTTGCCGCTATCGGCATTATCGGTTGAAGCCATTCTTCTCCACGGTTATCACAATGAAAGCCGCAACAAACCACCACGATTACAAATACATACGAAGCTTAATCACATCATAAAATAGAAACAACTTCAATACCTACTATCCATTTCCCTCTCAATTTCCGCCCCTATATTCGAAAATGTAACGTTTTCCAACCCTTGACCGCCGTTGCATTATGGATACAGATCCGACTATAGCTCTGGATTTATACTAGAATTTG
>OLKM01007113.1:0-12601 GCA_900291075.1 Melanogrammus aeglefinus | reverse complement strand
GGGGCCTTGCCTGGGCAGGGAGGGCCTGCCTGTGGGGCAGGGGAGGGCCTGCCTGTGGGGGCCTGGCCCTGGGCAGGCCTGCTGCTGGGCAGGCCTTGGCTGGAGGGCCTGCCTGGCAGTGAGGGCCCTGGGCCCTGGGCAGTGAAGGGCCTGGCCTGGGCAGTGAGGGCCTGGCCTGGCAGTGAGGGCCTGGCTGTGAGGGCCTGGCCCTGGGCAGGCCTTGGCTGGGAAGGGCCTGGCTGGGCAGTGAGGCCTTGGCCCTGGGCAGTGGAGGGCCTGCTGTGAGGGCCTGGCGCTGGGCAGGCCTCTGCTGGGCAGGCCTTGGGCTGGGAGGGCCTGGCCTGGGCAGTGGAGGGCCCTGGCCGGGCATGGTGAGGGCCTGGCCTGGGCAGGTTGAAGGGCCTGGCCCTGGGCAGTGAGGGCCTGCCTGTGAGGCCTGGCTGGGCAGGCCCTCTGCTGGCAGGCTTGGCTGGGAGGGGCCCTGCCTGGGCAGTGGGAGGGGGGGGCCCCCCCCCCCCCCTGGGGGGCCCCCCCCCCCCGGGCCCCCAAAAGTGGGAAAGGGGCCCCCCCTTGGCCCCCCCTTTTGGGGGGGCAAAAAAAAAGGAAAAAGGGGGCCCCCCCCCCCCCCCCCCCTTTTGGGCCCCCCCCCCCTGGGGGTTTTGGGGGGCCCCCCCCTGCCTGGCAAGGCCTCTTGCTTGGGCCAGCCTTGGCTGGAGGGCCTCCTGGGCAGGGAGGGCCTGGCCTGGGTCAAGGGAGGGCCTGGCCTGGGCAGGGAGGGCCTGGCCTGGGCAGGCCTCCTGCTGGTGCAGGCCTTGCTGGGCAGGAACTTTGCCCTGGCAGGAGAGGCCTGGCCTGAGGCAGGCCTTTGCTGAGGGCGCAGGACCCGCCTTCGTGGACGCACCTACCCCTGGGTAGACCATGCAGTTGCATGTGGGTGTCTGGTGGCTAGGACACTTTGCCTATTAGTTTTATTTAATTTTTTTTTTTTTTTCCATTTTCTAAAATTCCCCTGTGCTGTTCAGCAAGCGAGCACTCATACACACACAACAACACCACACTGGCCCCAGCAGAGGCCTTCTCTTGGCCACTGGTGGAAACTAGATTGCATGTGGGTGTACTGGTGGCTGGACCTGCCTATTAGTTTATTTAATTTATTTTTTTATTTCCATATTCTAAGAATTCCCCTGTGCTGTTCAGCCAAGCGGAGCACACTCTCACTGGCCCCAGCCAGAGGATGCCTCCCTGTGCACGCGGGTGTGATGAAGCTAGAGTATTGCATGTGGAGGTGTCTGTTATTTAATTCAAGGCCTTTTTTTCTTTCTCTTCTCTCTCCAGACCCCATTTTCCTAAAGCGGAATCCTACGATCCGTACGATGGCTCCCATCTGGTGTCGCTGGTGCTGGGACCTGCGCTATTAGTTTATTTAATTTTTTTTTTCTTCCCATTTTCTAAAAATTCCCCTGTGCTGTTCAGCCAAGCGCAGCAACTCACACACACACATACACACAACACACACTGGCCCCAGCAACAGAGGCTCCCTTGGCCGGGTGGAAACTAGAATTGCATGTGGGTGGTCTGTTTATTTAATTCAGCCTTCTTTTTCCTTTCTCTCTCTCTCTCCAGCCCCCATTTTCTATAGCGGAATCCTACGACGGTACGAATGGCTCCTCTGGTGTCGCCCGTGGTGGTGGGCGCGCCGAATCCATTATTATTACAATGTTGTTGTTATTAATTACGCGCACACTGCGAAAACGAGAGCCATAGAGAGCGTAATTCAATCAACACAGAGGACCGGATAAAATATCAACCTCGACGGAGGAGACAGGAAAAGCCCGCTTGAAGGGACATTTAACCAGCGAGACGACCACCCTCCCAATCCAACTCCCGTGGGGAGATACCGGCTCTCGCGAGCCGCGTCGGACATACCCGGTGGGATTCACAGCGTGCACACACAACACACACACACGCGAATGGTCAGGACCCCGTAGGTGGCGCACGCTTCCGGCTCCGCTTCCGCTCGGATTTAAACGCCAAACCAAGAGCGAGTGCATATCGTGGAACGGATAAAACCGACCCCAGACAGGAGAAGGGAAAAGCCCGCTTAAAGGGAATTTAACCAGCGAGAGGCGAACCACCCGCCCGGGGGCCGGGAATCGTCGGCACCGCGGGCGGTGCGGGTCTACTGCCGGTGGGATCACGGCGGCACAACACAACCCACCACGCGAATGGTCAGTGTCGGCTCGCAACACGCGCCGCGCCGCCTTTCCCGCTCACGCATCCGATGAAGACGCAAACCAAAGCGAGCACCGGGGAAACGGAATAGGAGATGAGGGAAATTTAACGCGAGCTAGTCTAGTGGTAGCCCCGTGCGAGGACGCGTGGACATCAAATACCCCGGTGGGCTTGACGGAAGAGAGCCGGGGGGAACTAGCGCCCGCCGCGCCGACCGCTTCTCGATTGACCGCAACGAACGGATTTAAACGAAAGCCGACAATGAGCAATCGAAAAAACACGTCTTTAAAGGGAACCCAACGAGAGGCAGGGACGGGCAGCGAGAACGTGACGGACTGACCGTGGATTCTCGAGTCGGTCACGGGACGGCGATCTCTGCGCGACCCCCGTCCGTTGACGCACGCCGGATGTAGGTCAACCTGTGTGGTGCCGTCGTTGACAGCTACGCCGTTCCCGGTAGAAATGTAAGGTCAACTGTGTGTGTGTGGGTGGTGTGTGGGTCTGTGACCGCTGGGTGGACCGACAGTGGGCACGGGCCCATGATGATCTTCCGCGGACGCCCCGGTCCCGGGTGGACACAAGCGTGGACGTGGGTCAGGTGCCAGGAGCCTGGTAAGTGGTTTGTTTACAATTTGTCCGGGATGTGTTTGTGGTGGTGTGTGTGTGGTGTGTGTGTGGTGTGTGTGTGGGTGTGGTGTGGGTGTTGGGTGTGGGTGTGGGTGTGGGTGTGGGTGTGGTCAGAGCGCTGGGAAGTTGATTATTAGTGTGTTTTCAGCAGTCCATGGAGCACACACTGCCCCCAGGAGAGGCACCCTTTGGCCGGGCAGACAAGAGTGTGTGTGTGTGTGGGGGGGTCAGCTGCTGGGAGTCTATAACATTGCTATTATTCTTAATTATTCAGGTCTTTCCAGGCCATCAGTCCCAGGGGGAAGACGCAAGACACTTGCCCCAGGAGAAGGCAACCTTTGGCCGGGCAGACAAGAGTGTGTGTGGGGGGGGTCAGCTTGCTGGGAGTCTATACATTGCTATTATTACTATTATTCAGGGTCTTTCAAGCCTATCCAGTCCCAGGGGGAAGACAGCAGACACTGCCTCCAGGAGAGGCACGCCCTTTGGCCGGCAGACAAGAGTGTGTGTGTGGTGTGTGTGGGCGGGTCAGCTGCTGGCGAGTGCTATAATTGCTAGTTTTATTCACTATTATTCAGTGTCTTTCAGCCATTCAGTCCCAGGGGGAAGACAGCAGACACTGCCCCCCGGAAGAGGCAACCCTTTGGCCGGGCAGACAAGAGTGTGCGTGTGTGTGTGGTTGTGTGTGTGGGTCAGCTGCTGGGCGAGTCTATAATTATATTATTATTACTTACTTATCTATATTGCAGGTCTTTTCAGCCATATCCAGGGGAAGACAGCTAGACACTGCCCCACAGGAGAGGCACCCTTTGGCTCGGGCAGACCAAGAGTGTGCGTGTGTGTGTGTGTGTGTGTGTGGTGTGTGTGTGGGTCAGCTGCTGGGAGTCTATAATTTATTATTATTATTATTACTAATTATTATTCAGGTCTTCTCATCGCCATCAGTCCCCAGGGGGAAGAACAGCAGACACTGCCAGCAGAGAGGCACCTTTTGGCCGGGCAGACAAGAGTGTGCGTGTGTGTGTGTGTGTGGGTCAGCTGCTGGAGGTCTATAATTATTCTTATTATTATTATTACTACTATTATTCAGGTCTTTCAGCCATCAGTCCCAGGGGAAGACAGCAGACACACTGGCCCCCAGGAAGGCACCTTTGGCGGGCAGACAAGAGTGTGGGTGTGTGTGTGTGTGGTGTGTGTGGGTCAGCTGCTGGGAGTCTATACATATTATTATTATTATTATACTATTTATTCAGGTCTTTCAGCCATCAGTCCCAGGGGGAAGACAGCAGACACTGCGCCCAGGAGAGGCACTCTTTGGCCGGGCAGCAGAGAGTGTGCGTGTGTTGTGTGTGGGTCAGCTGCTGGGAGTCTAATAATTGTATTATTACTATTATTACAGGTCTTTCAGCCATCAGTCCCAGGGGGAAGACAGCAGACACTGCCCCCAGGAGAGGCACCCTTTGGCCGGGCAGACAAGAGTGTGCGTGTGTGTGTGTGTGTGTGTGTGGGGGGGTCAGCTGCTGGGCGAGTGCTATTATTGTCTTATTATTACTATTTATTCAGGTTCTTTCGGCATCAGTCAGGGGGAGATGACAGCAGACACTGCCCCAGGAGAGGCACTCTTTGGCCAGGCAGACAAGAGTGTGAGTGTGTGTGGGTCAGCTGCTGGGAGTCTATTATTGCTATTCATTTCTTTCAGCCATCAGTCAGGGGGAAGACAGCAGACACTAGCCCCCAGGAGAGGCACTCTTTGGGCCAGGGCAGACAGAGTGTGAGTGTGTGTGGCTCAGCTTCGTGGGAGTCGTCTGTATTGTTATTCATTTCTTTCAGCCATCAGTCCAGGGGGAGGACAGCAGACACTGGTCCGCCAGGAGAGGCACCCTTTGGCCGGGCAGACAGAGTGTGGCGGTCAGTCCAGGGAGGAGAACGGCAGACCTTACCCCCAGGAGAGGCACTCTTTGGCCGGGCAGACAAGAGTGTGAGTGTGTGTGTGGGTCAGCTTCTGGGAGTCTATTATTGCTATTCATTTCTTTCAGCCATCAGTCCAGGGGGAAGACAGCAGACACTGCCCAGGAGAGGCACTCTTTGGCCGGCAGACAAGAGTGTGAGCGTGTGTGTCTGCGTCGTGGGTCTAATGTATTGCTATTCATTTCTTTCAGCCATCAGTCCAGGGGAAAGACAGCAGACACTAGCCCCAGGAGAGGCACCCTTTGGCCAGGCAGACAGAGTGTGAGTGTGTGTGTGTGTGTGTGTGTGTGTGTGTGTGTGTGTGTGTGTGTGTGTGTGTGGGTGTGTGTGTGTGTGCGTGTGTGTGGGGGGGTCAGCTGCTGGGAGTCTATAATTGTTATTATTACTATTATTGCAGGTCTTTCAGCCATCAGTCCAGGGGGAAAGACAGCAGACACTGCCCCAGGAGAGGCACTCTTTGGCCGGGCAGACAAGAGTGTGAGCGTGTGGGTCAGCTTCTGGGAGTCTATTATTGCTATTCATTTCTTTCAGCCATCAGTCCAGGGGAAAGACAGCAGACACTAGCCCCAGGAGAAGGCACCCTTTGGCCAGGCAGACAGAGTGTGAGTGTGTGTGTGTGTGTGTGTGTGTGTGTGTGTGTGTGTTGTGTGTGGGTGTGTGTGTGTGTGCGTGGTGTTGGGGGGGGTCAGCTGCTGGGAAGTCTATTAATTGTTATTATTACTATATTCAGGTCTTTCAGCCATCAGTCCAGGGGGAAGACAGCAGACCACTGCCCCAGGAGAAGGCACTCTTTGCCGGGCAGACAAGAGTGTGAAGCGTGTGGGTCAGCTTCTGGGAGTCCTATTATTGCTATTCAATTTCTTTCAGCCATCAGTCCAGGGGAAGACAGCAGACACTAGCCGCCAGGAGAGGCACCCTTTGGCCAGGCAGACAGAGTGTGAGTGTGTGTGTGGTGTGTGTGTGTTTGTGTGTGGTGTGTGTGAGTGTGTGTGTGGTTGCGTGAGTGTGTGTGGGGAGGTCAAGCTGCTGGGAGTCTATAATTGTTAGTTATTATTATTATTCAGGTCTTTCAGGCCATCAGTCTAGCGGGGAAAGCAGCAGGACACTGCCCCCAGGAGAGGCACTCTTTGGCCGGGGCAGACAAGAGTGTGAGCGTGTGGGTCAGCTTCTGGGAGTCTATTATTGCTATTCATTTTCTTTCAGGCCATCAGTCCAGGGAAAGACAGCAGACACTAGCCCCAGGAGAGGCACCCTTTGGCCGGCAGACAGATGTGGAGTGTGTGTGTGTGTGTGTGTGTGTGTGTGTTGTGTGTGTGTGGTGTGGGTGTGTGTGTGTGTGCGTGTGTGTTGGGGGGGTCAGCTGCTGGGAGTCTATAAATTGTTATTATTTACTATTATTCAGGTCTTTCAGCCATCAGTCCAGGGGGAAGACAGCAGACACTGCCCAGGAGAGGCACTCTTTGGCCGGGCAGACAAGAGTGTGAGCGTGTGGGTCAGCTTCTGGGAGTCTATTATTGCTATTCATTTCTTTCAGCCATCAGTCCAGGGGAAGACCAGCAGACACTAGCCCAGGAGAGGCACCCTTTGGCCAGGCAGACAGAGTGTGAGTGTGTGTGTGTGTGGGTGTGTGTGTGTGTGTGGGTGTGTGTGTGCCTGTGTGTGGGGGGGTCAGCTGCTGGGAGTCTATTATTGTTATTATTACTATTATTCAGGTCTTTCAGCCATCAGTCCAGGGGGAAGACAGGCGACAACACTGCCCCCAGGAGAGGCACTCTTTGGCCGGGCAGACAAGAGTGTGAGTGTGTGTGTGGTCAGCTTCTGGGAGTCTATTATTGCTATTCATTTCTTTTCAGCCATCAGTCCAGGGGGAAGACAGCAGACACTGCCCCCAGGAGAGGCACTCTTTGGCCAGGCAGACAAGAGTGTGAGAGTGGTGTTGTGTGTGTGGGTCAGCTGCTGGGAGTCCTATAATTGTTATTAATACTATTATTCAGGTCTTTCAGCCATCAGTCCAGGGGAAGACAGCAGACACTGCCCCCAGGAGAGGCACTCTTTGGCCGGGCAGACAAGAGTGTGAGTGTGTGGGTCAAGCTTCTGGGAGTCTATTTATTGCTATTCATTTCTTTCAGCCATCAGTCCAGGGAAAGACAGCAGACACTAGCCCCAGGAGAGGCACCCTTTTGGCCAGGCAGACAGAGTGTGAGTGTGTGTGTGTAGTGTGCGTGTGTGTGGGGGGGTCAGCTGCTGGGAGTCTATTTATGTTATTATTACTATTATTCAGGTCTTTCAGCCATCAGTCCAGGGGAAGACAGGCAGACTACTGCTCCATCCAGGAGAGGCACTCTTTGGCCGGGCAGACAAGAGTGTGTGTGCGTGTGGGTCAGCTGCTGGGGAGTCTATTATTGTATTCATTTCTTTCAGGCCATCCAGTCCAGGTGGGAAGAACAGCAGACACTAGCCCCAGGAGAGGCACTCTTTGGCCGGGCAGACAGAGTGTGAGTGTGTGGGTCAGCTTCTGGGAGTCTATTATTGCTATTTCATTTCTTTCAGCCATCAGTCCGGGGGGAAGACAGCAGACACACTGCCACCAGGAGAGGCACCTCTTGGCCGGGCAGACAAGAGTGTGAGTGTGTGGGTCAGCTTCTGGGAGTCTATTATTGCTATCATTTCTTTCAGCCATTCAGTCCAGGGGAAGACAGCAGACACTAGCCCCAGGAGAGGCACCCTTTTGGCCAGGCAGACAGAGTGTGAGTGTGGTGTGTGTGTGTGTGTGTGTGTGTGTGTGTGTGTGTGTGTGTGTGTTGTGTGTGTGTGTGTGTGTGGTGTGTGTGTGTGTGTGTGTGTGTGTGTGTGTGTGTGTGTGTGTGTGTGTGTGTGTGTGTGTGTGTGTGGTGTGTTGTGCGTGTGTGTGGGGGGGGTCAGCTGCTGGGAGTCTATAATTGCTATTATTACTATTATTAGGGTCTTTCAGCCATCAGTCCCAGGGGGAAGACAGCAGAACACTGCCCACCCAGGAGAGGCACTCTTTTGGCCGGGCAGACAAGAGTGTGAGCGTGTTGGGTCAGCGCTGCTGGGAGTCTATTATTGCTATTCATTTCTTTCAGCCATCAGTCCAGGGGGAAGACAGCAGACACTAGCCCCAGGAGAGGCACTCTTTGGCCGGGCAGACAAGAGTGTGAGGTGTGTGGGTCAGCTTCTGGAGTCTATATTGCTATTGCTATTCATTTCTTTCAGCCATCAGTCCAGGGGGAAGACAGCAGACACTAGCCCCAGGAGAGGCACCCTTTGGCCGGGAAGACCCAGTGTGCGTGTGGCTCCGGGGCCAGAGCCGCCCCACTATTTCCCCTCTCCCTTCTGCCTTAAGGTAGCTGACCCCCTCGGCGATGCTCCCGGTGGGAACACGGACACGCACACAGACGCACGGAGAGAGAGAGAGAGAGAGAGATAGACACAGCCCCATGGATGCACCTACCTATTCCTGGGGAGAAATAAAGAACAACTTGGCCCTTGAAAATGGCTCGACTGCGTCTCCCTCTCTGTTGATTGAACGATGTGAAACGGGGTTAAAGCCACCACCGGCAAATGGGTAAAATGAAATAAAATGGTTATAGCAGTCCTCGGGGAACGGGTCAAGTTAAATAGAAAGCCGAAATAAATCATCAGAAAACGGTTATAATTAATAGAAAAGACCCCTACCACCGCCGAGGAATAGACGAAGGCAAGGAGATTAACAGTCGGCTCACTGTAGAATTAACACGGGGGAAGAAACGCTCTGAAAACGGGTGAAAATTAAATAAAATTGTTATAGCAGTCTCTCGGGAACGGGTCAAGTTAAATAGAAAGCCGAAATAAATCATCAGAAAAACGGTTATAATTAATAGAAAAGACCCCTACAGCCACGTACGACAGCCGGAGATTAACAGTGATCACTGTAGAATTACACGGGGGACGAAGGGCAAGGAGATTAACAGTCGGCTCACTGTAGAATTAACACGGGGGGAGAGAAGACGCTCTGAAAACGGGTGAAATCAAGTAACAATTGTTAATCAGCCAATCGGGGAGTAACTAGGCGTCTCGAACGGTCAAGTTAAATAGAAAGCCGAAATAAATCATCAGAAAACGGTTATTAATTAATAGAAAAAGACCCCTACACACGCCCGAGGAATAGACGAAAGGCAAGGAGATTAACAGTCGGTCTCACTGTAGAATTACACGGGGGGAGAGAAACGCTCTGAAAAACGGGTGAAATCAAATAAAATTGTTATAGCAGTCCTCGGGAACGGGTCAAGTTAAATAGAAAAGCCGAAATAAATCATCAGAAAACGGTTATAAATTAATAGAAAAAGACCCTACTCAACCACCGCCGAGGAAATAGACGAAGGCAAGAGGAGATTAACCAGTCGGCTCACTGTAGAATTACACGGGGGAAGAAACGCTCTGAAAACGGGTGAAATCAAATAAAAATTGTTATAGCAGTCCTCGGGGAACGGGTCCAAGTTAAATTAGAAAGCCGAAATAAATCATCAGAAAACGGTTATAATTAATAGAAAAGACCCCTACCACCGCCGAGGAATAGAACGAAGGCAAGGAGATTAACAGTCGGTCTCACTGTAAGAATTACACGGGGGGAAGAAACGCTCTGAAAACCGGGTGAAATTCAAATTAAAATTGTTATAGCAGTCCTCGGGACGAGGGTCAAGTTAAATAGAAAGCCGAAATAAATCATCAGAAAACGGTTATAAATTAATAGAAAAGACCCTCTACGACCGCCGAAGGAATAGACGAAGACAAGGAGATTAACAGTCGGCTCACTGTAGAATTACACGGGGGGAGAGAAACGCTCTGAAAACGGGTGAAATTAAATAAAATTGTTTATAGCAGTCCTCGGGGAACGGGGTCAAGTTAAATAGAAAGCCGAAATTAAATCATCAGGAAAACGGTTATAATTAATTAGAAAAGACCCCTACCACCGCCGAGGAATAGACGAAGGCAAAGGAGATTAACAGTCGGCTCACCTGTATAATTACACGGGGGGAAGAAACGCTCTGAAAAACGGGTGAAATTAAATAAAATTTGTTATAGCAGGTCCTCGGGGAACGGGTCAAGTTAAATAGAAAGCCGAAATAAATCATCAGAGAAAACGGTTAATAATTAATAGAAAAGACCCCTACCACCGACCGAGAGAGAATAGACGAAGACAAGGAGATTAACAGTCGGCTCACTGTAAAAACATGTTATTTCCGCGACCCCTGGATTCCGTGTGTGTTTTTTTAGAGGAGTACCAGGGGTGGTGCTGCTCGGTGACTCTGTGTCTGAGGCCGAGACGGGGGGCCTTTTCGGCCACTGTGGTCAGCGAGTCGGTGACCGCGCACGGAGGAATCGAAATCCAAGCGGTTTTTTTTCTGTCAGTCGACTTTTTAGAGTACCATGGGTAAACCGGATTTTTTCTGTCAGTCGAGTTTTTTAGAGTACCATGGGTCCATTTTAGAGTACCAGGGGTCATTTTTAGAGTACCATGGGGTCTGTTTTAGAGTACCAGGGGAACACAATCTATCCCAGGTGGTAACGAACACAAGAAATATTACAGTCCGCTCACTGTAATTTTATGGCTTCGTTAGATGGCATTTTTGATACTGTCTAGAAGGAACGTGATCTTTCCGTATATAAGATAGATGTCCAGGGAGTCACAACCATTAGACCAAGGGGTCCACGCGCCAAGCCGAAACGGGACCTCACACACGGACTAAGTGGTCCAGCAGGTGGCCCCCGGTCTGGTAGTCCCCCCGAGCAACCAGACCAACGGGTCCACGCGCCCCCCGAAGCCGAAACGGGACCTCACACGCGGACTAAGTGGTCCAGCAGGTGGCCCCCGGTCTGGTAGTCCCCCCGAGCAACCAGACCAACGGGTCCACGCGCCCCCTTAAGCCGAAACGGGACCTCACACACGGACTAAGTGGTCCAGCAGGTGGCCCCCGGTCTGGTAGTCCCCCCGAGCAACCAGACCAACGGGTCCACGCGCCCCCCTTAGCCGAAACGGGACCTCACACACGGACTAAGTGGTCCAGCAGGTGGCCCCCGGTCTGGTAGTCCCCCCGAGCAACCAGACCAACGGGTCCACGCGCCCCCCGAAGCCGAAACGGGACCTCACACACGGACTAAGTGGTCCAGCAGGTGGCCCCCGGTCTGGTAGTCCCCCCCTGGGCAACCAGACCAACGGGTCCACGCGCCCCCTTAAGCCGAAACGGGACCTCACACACGGACTAAGTGGTCCAGCAGGTGGCCCCGGTCTGGTAGTCCCCCCGAGCAACCAGAGCACGGGTCCACGCGCCCCTATTGCCGAAACGGGACCTCACACACGGACTAAGTGGTCCAGCAGGTGGCCCCCGGTCTGGTAGTCCCCCCGAGCAACCAGACCAACGGGTCCACGCGCCCCCCTTAAGCCGAAACGGGACCTCACACACGGACTAAGTGGTCCAGCAGGTGGCCCCCGGTCTGGTAGTCCCCCCGAGCAACCAGACCAACGGGTCCACGCGCCCCCTTAAGCCGAAACGGGACCTCACACACGGACTAAGTGGTCCAGCAGGTGGCCCCCGGTCTGGTAGTCCCCCCTAGCAACCAGACCAACGGGTCCACGCGCCCCCTTAAGCCGAAACGGGACCTCACACACGGGACTAAGTGGGTCCAGCAGGTGCCCCCGGTCTGTTAGTCCCCCCCGAGCAACCAGACCAACGGGTCCACGCGCCCCCTTAAGCCGAAACGGGACCTCACACACGGACTAAGTGGTCCAGCAGGTGGCCCCCGGTCTGGTAGTCCCCCCTAGCAACCAGACCAACGGGTCCACGCGCCCCCTGAAGCCGAAACGGGGACCTCACACACGGACTAAAGGTGGTCCTAGCAAGGTGGCCCCCGGTCTGGTAAGTCCCCCCGAGCGAACCAGACCAACGGGTCCACGCGCCCCCTTTAGCCGAAACGGGACCTCACACACACGGACTAAGTGGTCCAGGCAGGTGGCCCCCGGTCTGTAGTCCCCTACTAGCAACCAGACCAACGGGTCCACGCGCCCCCCTTAGCCGAAACGGGACCTCACACACGGACTAAGTGGTCCAGCAGGTGGCCCTCCGTCTGGAGTCGTCCCCTAGCAACCAGACCAACGGGGTCCACGCCGCCCCCTTAAGCCGGAAAACGGGACCTTCACACACGGACTATAAGTGTGTCCAGGCAGGTGGCCCCCGGTTGGTAGTCCCCCTAACAATTGCAAGACCATGTATCCATACTGACGGCACTTCACCGCACAGCCCATAGAGGCGAAGAGAAGGAGGACCTCAACACACGGACTATAAGGGAGGGTGTGCAGCAGGTTAGGCGGACTGCCATTAAAAGGGCCCCTCGTCTGACTGGGATCTTGCCCGTCAATGACAACAAGTGCCGGGCTGTGCTAAGGTGAAGGCTCTGGTTATTTCGTAAGGATTATCAACTCATTTGAGATTGACTGTGTAGCTAATGTGTTAACCTAATTGATAGACGCGGACTGGCCTATGCTCTCGAGCACACCCCGCCCAAGTGGTGGACCGTGCAGATCGGGTACCGACTGGTACTCTAGCTCCTAGGGGTAAAAGGGATCCAGGCGCTTACACCTGTGTGCTCCAGACTTATGTTGATGCCTACTGGTGTCTCTATACTCGTGTCCCCATAGAATATAGGAGATTATACTCTTAGCGGCGAGACCCTACTGGGACAAGTTTTAGCTGCCAGGCAGGTGGCTCAGTCCTTTGGA
>OLKM01007112.1:7500-12605 GCA_900291075.1 Melanogrammus aeglefinus | reverse complement strand
CGTGTTGTGAACATGAGCAGGGGGAGAGAGAGAGAGAGAGAGAGAGAGAGAGAGAGAGAGAGAGAGAGA
The DNA here is from genome assembly GCA_900291075.1 of Melanogrammus aeglefinus. Taxonomy (NCBI): domain Eukaryota; kingdom Metazoa; phylum Chordata; class Actinopteri; order Gadiformes; family Gadidae; genus Melanogrammus; species Melanogrammus aeglefinus. The sequence goes on along the minus strand of OLKM01007112.1, from coordinate 12,536 downwards.
GAGGGGGGGAGAGACAGAGAGAGAGAGAGAGAGAGAGAGGTACTGTGTTAGTACTGAGGTACTGTGTTTGTACTGAGGTACTGTGTTTGTACTGAGGTACTGTGTTTGTACTGAGGTACTGTGTTTGTACTGAGGTACTGTGTTGTACTTTAGGTTACTGTGTGTGTACTGAGGTACTGTGTTTGTACTGAGGTCTGTGTCTTGTACTGAGGTACTGTGTTTGTACTGCAGGTACTGGTTTGTATGAGGTACTGTGCTTTGTATGAGGTCTGTGTTGTACTGTGGTGTACTGTGTTTGTTGTGCGGGTACTGTGTTTGTACATGAGGGTACTGTGTTTGTACTGAGTTTACTGTGTTGTACTGAGGCTATGTGTTGTGTCTGAGGTGCTGTGTTGTACTGAGGTGCTGTGTATTGTATGGAGGTGCTGTGTTTGTGCTGCGAGGTACTGTGTTTGTACTGAGGTACTGTGTTTTGTACTGAGGTACTGTGTTTGTGTACTGGGTGCTGTGTTAGTACTGAGGTACTGTGTTTGTACTGAGGTACTGTGTTTGTACTGAGGTTACTGTGTTTGTACTGAGGTACTGTGTTTGTACTGAGGTACTGTGTTAGTATCTGAGGTACTGTGTGTACTGAGTGTGCTGTGTTTGTACTGAGGTACTGTGTTTGTACTGAGGTACTGTGTTTGTACTGAGGTACTGTGTTTGTACTGAGGTACTGTGTTTGTACTGAGGTACTGTGTTTGTACTGAGGTACTGTGTTTGTACTGAGGTACTGTGTTTGTACTGAGGTACTGTGTTTGTACTGAGGTACTGTGTTTGTACTGAGGTACTGTGTTTGTACTGAGGTACTGTGTTTGTACTGAGGTACTGTGTTTGTACTGAGGTACTGTGTTTGTACTGAGGTGCTGTGTTTGTACTGAGGTACTGTGTAAGTAGGGTACTAGTCTGCTAGAAGTCATGCAGCGTGTTGTTTTGAAAGCCACTTTGACTAATGAAGTCAAAATAATTCATCAAATAATTGATGAAGAGGATGCAGACGACTGATGTATTTTCTAGCAGATGAATCAGAGCTATTTTATTGACTCATATTTATAGTCGTCCTCGCTTGGAACGGCCCCTTATCGTGGTGGAGAGGTGTGCGTGTCCCCGTTAACCTGAGGGCTGTGTTGTCTGGAGCCTTGTTCTCCTGCTAGGGTCTCCCATGGCAGAGTGGTCTCAGGTGAGGGGCCAGACTAAGAATGGTTATCAAAGACCCCATGGAAAAAAAAATCAAGAGGAGGAGAGACCCTGCCCGGAGGAAGCCCGGGGCCCCCGTCTGGAGCCAGGCCCAGACGGAGTGCCCGTTGGCGAGCGCCTGGTGGCCGGATTTGCCACGGAGTCCGACCGGGCACAGCCCGAACTAGCTACGTGGCACCCCCCCCCTATTCGTCCTGTGGGCCCACCACCTGCAGGAGGACCCGCTGGGGTCGGGTGCGCTGCCACATGGGTGGCGGTGGAAGTCAGGGGTCCCGACGGACCAGACCTGAGCGGCAGAAGCTGGCTCTGGGGACGGTGGAACGTCACCTCACCTGTGGGAAAAGGAACCGGAGCTTGTGAGGGAGGTGGAGCGCTACCAGTTAGATCTGGTGGGGCTTACCTCTACGCACAGTCTCAGCTCTGGTACTGTACTCATGGATAGGGGTTGGACTCTACTCTTCTCTGGAGTTGCCAGAGGCGTGAGGCGCCGGGCGGGTGTGGGGCCGGCTGAGCGCCGCGGTGTTGGAGTTTACCCCGGTGGACGAGAGGGTCGCCTCCCTACGCCTAAGGGTGGTGGGGGGGAAAACTCTGACTGTTGTTTGTGCATATGCACCGAACAGCAGTTCAGAGTACTCGGCCTTCTTGGAGACCCTGAATGGAGTCCTGTATGGGGCTCCAGTAGGGGACTCCGTAGTTCTACTGGGAGACTTCAACGCCCATGTGGGCAACGATGGAGACACCTGGAGAGGCGTGGTGGGGAGGAACGGCCTCCCTGATCTAAAGCCGAGTGGTCGTTTGTTACTGGACTTTTGTGCTCATGGATTGGCCATAACAAACACCATGTTCGAACATAAGGGTGCTCATAGTGTACATGGTACCAGAGTACCCTAGGCCGAAGTTCGATGATCCGATTTTTGTGATCATGTCATCTGATCTAAGTCGGCATGTTTTGGACACTCGGGTGAAGAGAGGGGCTGAACTGTCAACCGACCACCATCTGGTGGTGAGTTGGATCAGGGAATGGGGGAAGATTCTGGACAGACCTGGTAAGCACAAACGGATAGTGCGGGTGAATTGGGAACGTCTGGAGGAGGCCCCTGTCCTAGTGATCTTCAACTTACACCTCCGGCGGAGCTTCTCCAGCATTCCTGTGGAGGTTGGGGTCATTGAGCCGGAGTGGGCGGTGTTCAAAGCCTCCATTGCTGAAGCTTTGGCAGTGAGTTGTGGCCTTAGGGTCTTAGGTTCCTCAAGGGGCGATAACCCTCGGACACCGTGGTGGACACCGGTAGGTCAGGGAAGCCGTCCGACTGAAAAAGGAGGCCTTTCGGGATATGTTATCCCGGAGAACTCCTGACGCAGTTGCAGGGTACCGACGGGCTTGAAGGGCTGCAGCCGCTGCCATGTCGGACGCTAAGCAGCATGTGTGGGAGAAGTTCGGAGAGGTCATGGAGAAGGACTTTCGGTCGGCACCAAAGTGTTTCTGGAAGACCATCCGGCACCTCGGGAGGGGGAAACGGGGAACCATCCAAGCTGTGTACAGTAAGGATGGAACTCTGTTGACCTCAACTGAGGAGGTAGTCGAACGTCTGGAAGGAACACTTTGAGGAACTCCTGAATCCCACTTACATGCCCTCTAGGATGGAGGCAGAGCTCGAGGTTGATGGTGGTTCGTTGTGAATTTCCCTGTTGGAAGTCACTGAGGTAGTTAAATATCTCCGCAGTGGCAAAGCCCCAGGGATTGATGAGATCCAGCCAGAAATGCTAAAAGTTCTGGGTGTTGAGGGGCATGGGTCATGGTTGACACGCCTTTTCAACATTGCGTGGGAGTCGGGTACAGTGCCAAAGGAGTGGCAAACTGGGGTGGTGGTCCCCCTGTCCAAAATGGGGGACCAGAGAGTGTGTGCCAATTACCGGGGTATCACACTTCTCAGCCTCCCTGGTTAAGTCTACTCCAAGGTGCTGGAAAGGAGGGTTCGGCCGATCGTCGAACCTCAGATTGAAGAGGAACAATGCGGTTTTCGCCCCGGACATGGAACTACGGACCAACTCTTCACTCTCGCAAGGATCCTGGAGGGGTCCTGGGAGTATGCCAATCCGGTCTACATGTGTTTTGTGGATCTGGAGAAGACATATGACCGGGTCCCCCGGGAGAAACTGTGGGAGGTGCTGCGGGAGTATGGGCTTGGGGGGTCTCTCCTCAGGGACATCCAATCTTTGTATTCCCAAAGCGAGAGCTGTGTCCGGGTTCTCGGCAGCCAGTCAGTCTCGTTCCCGGTGGGTGTTGGCCTTCGCCAGGGCTGCGCTTTGTTCCCAATCCTGTTTGTGATATTCATGGACAGGATATCGAGGCGTAGTCGTGGTGGGGAGGGGGTTGCAGTTCGGTGGTCTGAGGATCTTATCACTGCTCTTTGCAGATGATGTGGTGCTGATGGCATCACCGGCCTGTGAACTTCAGCACTCACTGGATCGGATGGCGGAGAGTGTGAAGCGGTTGGGATGAGGATCAGCACCTCTAAATCTGAGGCCATGACTCTTCGCAGGAAAACGGTGGTTTGTCTACTCCGGGTAGGAAATGAGTCCTTAGCCCAAGACAAGGTGTTCAAGTACCTCGGGGTCTTGTTCGCGAGTGAGGGTACGATGGAGCGTGAGATTGGCCAGAGAATCGGAGCAGTGGGGGCAGTATTGCGTTCCCTTTACCGCACCGTTGTGAAGAAAGCTCTCGATCTATCGGTCAATCTTCGTTCCTATCCTCACCTATGGTCATGAGGGATGGGTGATGACCGAAAGGACAAGATCACGGGTACAAGCGGCCGAGATGAGTTTTCTCAGCAGGGTGGCTGGCTTCTCCCTTCGGAATAGGGTGAGAAGTTCAGTTATCCGTGAGGAGCTCAGATTAGAGCCGCTGCTCCTTAGAAAGGAGTCAGTTGAGGTGATTCGGGCATCTGGTAAGGATGCCCACTGGGCGTGGGAGGTGTTGGGAGGTGTTCCAGGCACGACCAGTGGGGAGGAGACCTCGGGGAAGACCCAGGACTAGGTGGAGAGATTATATCTCAACACTGGCCTGGGAACGCCTCGGGATCCCCCCGTCAGAGCTGGTCAATGTGGCTCGAGAAAGGGAAGTCTGGGGCCCCCTGCTTGAGCTGCTGCCCCCGCGACCCGACCCCGGATAAGCGGATGAAGATGAGCTGAAATTTATAGTATGGTGAAGATATTATTAATTAAGCAATATGTAGGATAATACCAATATCTTAAAGAGCACACAATGGAGAAAGGAGAGAGAGAGAGAGAGAGAGAGAGAGAGAGAGAGAGAGAGAGAGGAGAGAGAGAGAGGAGAGAGAGAGAGAGAGAGAGAGAGAGAGAGAGAGAGAGGCAGAGAGGCAGAGAAACATAGCGGGTGAGAGTGAGAGAGGGGGGAGATAAGATGTGGGGAGAGAGTCCGATAGGGAGAGAGAGGTGTGTCTGTACTTTTTTTGGGTGCTTAATGATAACTTATAAGACGTTCAAATATGCAGGAACACATCAGCGCACATGCACAAGATAGCAAACACACACACACACACACACACACACACACACACACACACACACACACACACACACACACACACACACACACACACACACACACACACACACACACACACACTGTGCTGGGTTTGGGTTTGGGTTGGTCAGCGTTTTCTGGGGTACGATCCATCTTCTAAACGAGACATGGCCGTCACTCTCTGAGGATGAGCCCTTAATGACTAATATTTAATAACGACGAGGGGAGAGAGAGAGGAAGGAAATGAAGGAGAGAG
>OLKM01007112.1:0-2500 GCA_900291075.1 Melanogrammus aeglefinus | reverse complement strand
ACAAACGGCCGGTAGTACCCTGCCAGCCCCAAGAACCCCCTCACCTCCTTCTTGGTCCTGGGCCGAGGGGAGGCGGCGACCGCTGCCGTCTTCGCAGCCTGTGGCCGGACCCTCCCCCCCCCCCAGGTGGTACCCCAGATACTGGATCTCCCTCCGCCCGATCACGCACTTCTTCGGGTTGGCCGTGAGCCCCGCCCGTCTCAGCGAAGAACGGCCGCCACCTGCCGTATATGCTGCTCCCACGTTCCTCTATAAATGACGACGTCGTCTATGTAGGCAGCAGCATACGTGGCGTGGGGCCGTAACACCCGGTCCATCAGCCGCTGAAACGTGGCCAGGGCCCCGAACAACCCGAACGGAAGCACTTTAAACTGGTACAGACCGAGCGGAGTGGAGAAGGCTGTTTTTTCCCGGACTGCTGGAGATAGAGGAATCTGCCAGTGGCCCTTCGTGCAGTCCAGAGTCGTATAGTAGGTGGCCATGCCAAGCCGGTCCACAAGGTCGTCGATCGGAGGCATTGGGTAGGAGTCATACTTCGACACCCCATTCAGCCTACGGTAGTCTACACAGAACCGGACAGACACGACCGGCTTCCCCACAAGCACGACGGGACTGCACCAGTCACTGTGAGACTCCTCGACCACGCCCAACTCCAACATGTGCTGCCCAATTCGCGCCGCACCACATCTTGGTATGTGGACGGGCAGCCTGTAGGGGCGTGTCCGCACCGTTAACCCGGGCGGCGCCTCGATGTTGTGAGTAATTAGCGGGGTGCGACTGGGCAGGGGCAAAAAGAGGTCGGCGAACCGTAGTTGCAGACCGGCAACGTCCCGTGCCTGACTCCCTGAGAGACCCTCGCCCAGACCGACCGAGGGGGTAGGGTCTGGGCGAGGGACGTCCGGCCCAAGCTCTTCCCTCTCCGGTACGGTGACGCAAATGCGACAGGGACCACATCGGTCCACCTCTTTAGGAATGTGATGTGGTAGACCTGCTTGTTTTCGCCACTGCTACCTTGTAATCCACGTCCCCGACCCGCCGTGTGACCACAAAGGGCCGTTGCCACTTCGCGAGTAATTTGGAGCTAGAGGTGGGCAATAGTACAAGGGCCTCATACCCCGGGGTGAGACCGCGTAATCTAGTCCCTCTGTCGTACAGGCGTCATGGTCCCGCTGAGCCCCGACCGGCAGACTGTGGGCGACTAGCAGCTGAACTGTCTTTCTGGAAATCATACCTGGCAAGAAAAAAATGAGAATAATAATAATGCCGATGCCGATACACGTAATAAACGGAAATATCGGCCGATATATCGGTCGGCCCCTAGTTCAGACAGGCTTCACTTGAAACCGGGCGAGGCGGAATCTCGTGGGGTCGCAATCTCCTGAACCCCGCCACCTCGCCCGGTGCACCCAACGCACCGTGGGTCAATGTCTGAATCGCTCCCCTTACGTCGTTCACTTACAGCGTATCCCATAGCAACGATAATTGAACAAAAGGAAACGATGTGTTTTGATCTCTGTTATTGTAACGATCCACTAGCGGTCTGAATATTCTTCTGAATAACGACAGATATTTGCTTTGTATTTGTAGCAGGAGCAGCTATGTTTACACAGCGCTACGCACTTCAAAGCTCGGGATCTTCTCTGTTTGTTATCTAAGTCATCAAGCTGTGACGTCAATTAATTATATATATATATATATATATATATATATATATATATATATATATATATATATATATATATATATATATATAAAATATAAAAATAATCTGCCCTGACAGGTCCTCCCTCTGTCACCCTCCTCTCTGACACATGCTTCCTGCTTTCATCGGCCAATCAGACAGTGTCTCTGTGTCGTACGCCGTTAGCCTCAACATCCTATTCCCACACGATATGAGCGCTGCCCTCGAACTGCCAAGCATGTCCTTACACTACTCTCCACACACACACACACACACACACACACACACACACACACACACACACACACACACACACACACACACACACACACTCACACACAACACACACACACACACACACACACACACACACACACACACACACTCACACACACACACATAATACACACACACTACACACCACTCACACAACACACACAACAGAACATACACACACACACACACACACACACTAGACACGCAAACACACTTACCACACTCAACACACATAACAACACGACACACACACACTCACACACACTCACACACACACACACACACTCACACACACACATACACACACACACAGGCACGCACACACACACATCGCACACACGCACAACACTAGACAGAACAGACACACACCAGGCGCACACAACACACGAACACACACACACACATGCACCGGCATGCACAACCACAGCACACAGCACAGGCATGCACACAAAACACAGACACACTCAAACACACACACAGAACAACAGGACGACACAACACACTCACACACACACATACACACACACACAGGCATGCAATCAC